>MDKI01213348.1:0-22881 GCA_005239505.1 Nicotiana paniculata | reverse complement strand
CAGATGCAATTAATCCTTACTTGCAAATCACACAACGTCCATCTATGATCATTCTTGTTACAAGCATTCCCATTCATGTGGGGGATTGTTGGACTTTAAGCATTTGGCTTAAAGACTTTAAACATTGGGCTTAAAAATCTAAGAGTGTGAATTGAAAAATGGTGGGAAATAAAATGGAGGAAAATGAAAATTTGAATCAAGTGAGCTTTTGTCATGAACTTTGTACCACATTGGTGAAAGACAACTACACTTGTGTGTATAAATATAGGATCACTTCTTAGAGCTCTTAAAAGGAGTTGAAGAGGATGTATCCTCGCGCCGTCGTCGTCGTCGCTCAGCTCGGCTTCGGATTTATTTAATAATTAAATTAAATGCCAGTTAATTCATTAACGGAATTAACTGAAATCCAAAAACGCTGCCTTTGCTGAACGTTGTTTTCCTTCCTGAACAGACACTTTTTCCTGAACAGACATCACACGTCTTCCAATAGTTGCCTATAAATTCTGAGGCATGGCTTCTTTTTCCATACACTGAAAAATCGATAATTCCATTCTGAATACTGCATTCTACTTCGCAGTCTCTCTCTCTCAAATTCGTAAGTGTGAGCTTGCTCCGTTCTTTGAGTTTGTTGGTATCCTGCAGTTTGTATTGCCACTGTTGCAGGAAGGTTATTCCGTTTCATCCTGGGAGGATTTAATCCATTACCTTGGCAACTTGTGAGGGGGTTAAAATTCCTTAAGGACACACAAGGAAATTGTGGACTCGGAATATTTCTTATCGTTTATATATTTTCTGTTTCTTCTAACAGTTCTTCTGATTTTTTGAGTTTTAACACAGAGGCGATAACAATTGCAACTATCTACGTAACATGGATTAATGCAAGTGTAACATATATCCAGCTTTTCCATCCGAATGATTTCTCGTACCCAATTAACCGATTCATCCTTCTTTTTGGCAATCAGGTTTTGCACAGCTCTTCTTGTGGAATCTTGATCAAGTTGCGGGTGGCTATCAAAATGATGCATCAAAACATCGATGATAACTCTTTCTACGCTGTTCCACATTTTGCGCACAAACTCCTCTGTCATTTTAGAAATCCCATCGACTTTTTCGTGCAGAAAACTGAGGAAATCAATTGAAAGCCCATTCACCATTCTGTCCTTTATATACATGATCTCTTCCATCAAGAAGTCTTCTTTCTTTTCAAGATTCTTTGAATGTAACTGAACAGAATACTGGTCAAGCATTTCAACAATATTTATATACATTGTACAATCCTCGTTGTTGTCATCGAACTGATTCCTTCGTGGAACAATTGTCTGCAATGACTTCTTAGTTGAACTCACAAATTGTATGACTGCTCTCAGTGCTTCAGGGACTGTGCTAGAGCACTGGCTTGGTATTTTATTGAGTTCAGTGACATTCGCGTCAAGCCTATCCTTGATTTTCCTTTGGATATCTGTTGAAGTAATCTTCACTTGAATTATCATCAATTTACGAGCTAAAACTGGAATGCTAACCGTAGACTTTTTAATCTTGGATAGAAATTCATGTGTTTCAAACAGCGTAGCCTCTACGCTCTCGGATCCTTTAAAAGACTCCAAGTCAATGTTATTCCTAGCACAGACATAATTAAGTCCCATTGCAGTGACTTTGTCAAGTATTAGCTCATCAAGAAACTTATGAGGAGCATTATCAGCTTTGGTCACATTTCTTGTCGACTTTGTTAGATATGTTTATTGATTCAAATGTCTTATTAGGTAATGAATCAAAACTGGCAAATAAAACATTCAAGATAATCCTGTCCTCGGGGTTTATATACTCCAATATCATCTGGTGTATTCGTTCATATGTCTCTTTATTAGCTTGGTCTAAGGTAGGAATCCCCGGCAAGTCCACAATTGTAAGATAAGGAAAACCATAGGATCAGAGTCAAAGGGTTGTTAGATATTCCGTTTGTTGTGCCAGCAATTGCATTTGTCGCGCGGCTACACACCACTCATCATCATCATCGGTACTACTTCTCAGTGTCCTCGTTGTCCCATCAAACTCGAGGGAAAACTCAAGTTTAGGACTGGTGATTTTGAAGCTTAATAAGGACAGGAACTCGAGTGCAGAAGCATCCAATTTTGATTCTGATAAGGGATGCAACAAGGCTAGATTTACCTGAACATCTGTCACCAACCAAAACAATTGTAGGCACAGCATGGGGTTGGATACATTGTTGCATCGCGTTTAAGCCTCGTCGCAACTTATCCGCGCAGTCGAAGAGCGGGGGCAGGATTGTTTCATCGTTATATGATGACACAAAGGGTGGCACATGATAATCATCTTCTTGCTGTGAATTGCTTTTATTTTCACTAATGTCCATTGCTTCTTCTCTGTTCAACAATAAGCATATGCATGAAATAAGTATCGACAATATGTGGCAGAGAGTCAGGAATTTATACAAGGACATTCCAAGAAAAGATAAAATGTTACGTTTAGGATTTAAACCCGTGAATTAAAGCAATTTCTGAACGCCTTTTTTCCACTTTATTAGACATTTTTCTTATATCAAAGGGATTCAACAGAATTCAATAAAGAATTCGTCGTTTTTATCCTATTATCATTTTTTAACAAACGAAGATGATTCAATTGAACATTCTTTTCTCGACTTAGCTTCGACATTGAGTGGTGTAACCAAGAATTCTAATTAGGGAATTCAAAATCGAACCAATGAACAATAACTTTTGAATCATCTTTCCTTATGCTAAGAATATTCAACAATGCATATATACGCTAAAAATTACATTTGATTACTTCTCACGTAACAAAACAATCTTCATCTATGGTAAATATGATTAAATCAAAAAGGGTTAGTTAATGTTCTTTACCTCAAAACTTTAACGCGGATGTCTGGAACCACACACCCTAGCCTTCCGCCTTCTTAATTTATACCTTTTTCAGAAAATGTTTTCCTCTTTATATGACTCATAAAAACTCTATAATTCCTCATGGTTTTGTTTTACTATTTTTTCTTTCTTCTTGTAGTCTTGTTTGACCTATTCAAGCAACGACGTTGTTATTTTAGATTTATCTTTAGACACACAAGTTTTATCCCGATGTTATTTGTTGTAAGTTGTAACAAGTATATATATATATATATATATATATATATATATATATATATATATATATACTCGGAGCAAGTGGATTTGCCCATGCTTTTGCCTTATTATCAAGATTACAAAAACCATTTATTTTTTGTTGGAGAATTATCAATAAATATTTTTATACGGATAAGTTAAACACGTTAATTTACTAGTCTAAATCATTTTTATTTACTGTCGTGAACAAATTATGTCTTTTAGTACCCTTTACTTTTTTTATTACATAATCAAATAATTAAGGGAAACCAAACTTAGGATGAAAACAGATTTCATTCCGAGAAAACAGCCTATAATGCTTAGCAAGACCGAAACAACTGCTTATTATGCTGGAACTTTTCATGTTATAGTAAAATAAAAACTATGTCAATAAGTTTGCAAACGCTAGCTATTTTTGAATAATAAAATTAACTAGCCCGTGCTAGTTTTACCTTAACAGATGCAGACTCAATGCTATGGGCCAGCACATACAATTTCTATTTGACAAAAGTCAGTTTTGGCTTAGAGCTTTGTCATATTGGAATTGTGTAAATCATTATTTTTTTCTTCTTTTTAATTTGTGTCGTGATTCAATTAAAGTTTCTCGAGTTCTTCTAATTTGTAATTGATAATTACATGTGGACTTGATTATTTTCGTTGTGTCAACCACGTGAGTTTACAAAATTTATAGGTTTGATACATTATCACGATTCTAACATAGTTTGAGTTAAAGCGATACTTAATTTTAAGGTTTTATCTTCAAAGTCAAACATTTAAAGCGATGCTCTTTTATACATACAAATTCTTTTTCAAGAAAAAGGCATTCACACACACACAAGACCTTTTTGTATGCGAAATGGTGTCGGATGACATCCTCTTCTAATTAAAGAGGTGTATTTGTCATGATAACGTGAAAATATTTTGCTAATAGTATACAATAAGATTCAAACTCAAAACGTAATCAATTTTTTCGAGAAAAAATACAGACGCACACACATATAAAAACTACTTTTGTATGCGAAAAGATATCGGATGACACCATCTTTTAATTAAAAAGGTGTATCGATCTATGAGACATGTCATCTAAAAATTTAAATTTTTAGGTCGGCAACAAGTTCAAGTGGACAAACTATAGTCAATGGAGAAAAATTAGTCCCAATCCGGAGATAGATTATAGTTTAGCTAAGACATATAGTGCCAAATAAGATAAATTGAGGGACCAGATTTGAATTTATTTATTGGTCGAAATAGGCTAGGCTTGTGAATTTCACCTGACTGTGAATTGGTCCTGTCTAATTTTATTTGTACAGGTCCCCCCAATCTATTCACTCCATTTATATTCAAACACTAAATTTCTTCCTTAAGCCATGTGACAGTAAATAATGCTACATCTGTTCACGTGGATAATATTGTGTATCCAATCACCCATAGCGGCGGAGCTAGGATTTTCACTAAAAAGAGTTAAAATATAAAGAAATAAACTCACCAAAAGTCAAGGGGTGTCATTATATAGTATATATATATATTTAAAAAAATTAACAAGCTAAACATTATATTTTTCCGATAAAGGGGTGTCACTTTGGGTGCATATAGCTCCGCCACTGCTCACATGGATTTCTTTTAAGTTAATATTGCCATCCCTTTCGAAGATGTCGATAAAAATGCTGTTTTTTCCCACTCTTTTTTAAAAAGCAGATAAACGTGGAAAATAAAAGAGAATCCTAAATAGGTGTTTGAACCATATTTGGTTGAAGTTCAAAATAAATGTATTTAAAGTTGTCGTTGTGTTAGGCTATTTGGAAGTAAGTAATTAATTATTCATCGTAATTGTTTTGTTTCCATTGTTATTTTAAGAGAACTCCATTTATGGGCTTGGGAGTGAACTTGGACTTTTCTCTACCGTGGAAATTGGGCTTATTAGGAATTTGTAGGGATATACACCCAAATAGCTAGTTGTAGGGGTGTACAAAAGAAATCGACACATCGCACCATCGATAATTTGAGTCAAACAGAGAAAAAAAACCGACATAATTTGGTTTGATTTGGTGTTAGGAAAAAAATTCGACAATAATTTGTTTGGTTTGGTTTTAACTAAAAAAAGTCAAATCGAACCCAAACCAATCCGACATTTGTCGCGACCCAATTTAGGATCATGACCGACACTTAGGAGCAAGTGCCCCCAAGTAAGCCTAATCGATATTTTACAGAAAATCGGACAGAGTTTTCCCTGTTTTTGGACTATCCAAAAAAATTTCTTGTCACAAATCAATAACCAAACATCATAATAGCAATCCAAAAAATAATAACTTTATCAATTAACCAAAATAAGTATCTACTATTAATAGTCCACCCACTAACATTTAGAAATACTAAATTATCTCCAACTTTGATAAGAAAGAGCAATACTCAACATAAGTCTATATAACAAAAGAATACTCATGATACTAAAAGCATGACTATGGAGCGACTCTAAAAGTTCAAAAAAAAGATCATAAAAATAAATAAAATCTCCGCCCACGCGAACAAGTGCGAGGTCACCAAGAACTATCAAGATGTGCGTTCTAATTAACGAAATTATCGCCCACGTCAACTGCTGTCTCTGTAAAAATTAACGGGGAATGAGTCGCTAGCTCAGTGAGTAATAACACTTAACCACAACCGTTTCTATTGGGGACAAGTCAGAAAATATGCTAGTATATATATATATATATATATATATATATATATATATATATATATATATATATATATATATATATATATATATATATATATATATATATATATATATATATATATATATATATATATATATATATTAAATAGAAAATATCATAAGAATTCCCTTTCAGAAACAATATACAATAACTAGTCTCATCGTGTTTTTCATGTAATATAACACAATTGACACTTCGGTAATAAGCTCGGTAAATACTGTATAATATCATTCATATTTGAGAGGTTTCAATAAATGGATCATATAATCGGTATAACTGTGCACTTCTTCGTAAGAAGTCAAATATAACGGTAGTCCCTACTCAAAGAAAATCAGTAACGGTATGCTAGTTTTACCTTTCCACTAGCGAGGGCTATAACGGTAATCAATAATTACAAAGTGCACCAGATCTAACGAACCCACCGTTAGCTACGGGATCCTTCAAAATCTACTCCCATTTATACTTGTCTCTGTAATCCGTATATACTCGTACGAAAATATTTTAAAACAATATAGGGCATTTCGGTTCTTATCAAATCATGAAATTTTGTTTCAATAACGGTAAATCTTATCTCAAGTAACGATAAAACATATTCAGTAACAATGAGAATATTCAGAATATCGGTAATTATCTCAAATAAATATAGTTGTATCATATCAAGTAAAGGGCTCGTCCCACATGTAAATTCAAAACAGTCGGTAACATGTTCATATTAAAATCATATGTAAATCATGCTAGTTGTAGAAACCCAAATTGCGGTAAGGTTACTACTCACCTCTTGATGGCCAGAACTCGACTTCTTATCGATCCAAATGCTGAATTTGTGTGCAATCTATAAATCAATATAAGTCTAGTGTTACCACTTTTGAACTCTATAATCTATTTCACTTTCAGTAGATTTTTTCCCCCCGGTTATAACCAACATCTTGGTTTCACTTTATGGCATCCATTAGACTATGTATCATCCTTTTTAAAAAATCTATCACTAATTTACTCTTCCAAAATTAAAAATCTTTGTACTACTCCTTTACTAAATCATACGCGGAACTCGCAGAATTAGTAATAATAAGTTTATATCTTGTATCATCTTAATAACTTGTTAAAAATACAAACAAATTGATTAAGTTCTTTGTTGCTATCTCCCTAAGATTCTAAATAATAATATGATTTTTTCCCCAACTAATCCATCAAATATAAAAATTGATTTCTTATGAACATTCTCGAATCCAAATCAATTGGAACTCACTGAGTTACTAGTATCACTATTTAACTGAAATCATGATAAATCAAAGGCACCCATATCAATGGAATAATAAGATATACCTTGAATTTAGAATAAAAATGGTTGAGAATAATAATATTGAAGCACCAGGTCGCTAGCAACTATGAAACTCTGCTTGATTTCCCCTACTTTGAAACCAGAAGCTCTCGTCGCTTTCTCCTCTATGATTTTTTTATGCTTTAGCTTATGTTTCTTTTTAGCCGCGGCTTTGCTGCATTCCCCTTTTCCCTTTTCCCTTTCCCCTTTTTCCTTTCTTTATTTTTGTAAATATTGCACGGGGCGCCCTATTTGATCGCCCCCATTTAATCTATACCCACTTTTAAAAAAAGTTTTAACTTGTATCTATTTTAAAAACAACTTCAAGCCTCTTTCTCATCCTCCTCCTCCTTCTCCTCATTCGTTTTCTTTTTCTTCTTCTTCTTCTTCTTCTTCTTCTTCTTCTTCTTCTTCTTCTTCTTCTTCTTCTTCTTCTTCTTCTTCTTCTTCTTCTTCTTGCTCGGGTGATAATGATTTTATATGGTGGTTGTAAATATATTTTAATGTAGTTTATGATATTTTATAATGGTCAGTTGTTATGACGCTTTATTTTTTTACTGTTGCTTATGATTTCTTCTTCTTATTTTTCTTTATCGCAAAATGGGTTCATTAGATTTATTGTTGTTTTGACAAATGGATGATTGGGATTTGTTCCTGATGATATTTGGAGGTTATGTTTCAAATTTGAGTTCATTTGGAGTAGATCTAGGTATTAAATCGTATATTGAATTATTATAATTCGAAGAACAAATTTGTATTTTTAGGCATTTTTCACTTTAGACTTATTAGCCTTAAGTGTAGGAAAACGTTTGTTGCACTCCAGACTTTTTGGCCTTAAGTGCATCTGAAGTGCATTTTTTCACTTCAGACTTATTAGCCTTAAGTGTAGCAAAACGTTTATTGCACTTCAGACATTTTGGCCTTAAGTGCATCTGAAGTGCAATTTTTCACTTCAAACTTATTGGTCTTAAGTGCATCTGAAGTGCAATTTTTCAATTCAAACTTATTGGCCTTAAGTGCATCTGAAGTGTAAATTTTCACTTCAAACTTATTGGCCTTATGTGAATGAAAACGTTTGTTGCACTTAAAAATTTTTGGCCTTAAGTGCATCTGAAATGTAATTTTTCACTTCAGACTTATTGGCCTTTGTGAATACCTAATTTTTGCATGCTTTTAATACTAGTATTTGGATGATTTTAATTGTTTGTGCATTTTTATTTGCACTCCTTTATTAAAAATACCAAAAAAAATTTTTACCTTTTATTTGTATATTTTAGTTTTGTATCTTTAAATTATATACACCAAAAAGATTTTTCTTTTACTTGTATGTTTTTTTTAGGAATAAATAAAATAATTAGGGGTTAATAGTTTAGGCTAGTGTATTTAATTAACATTAAACCAAAATTGGCCCAAGATTTGAGCCCAATTCGGTCATACCCGATCCAACAAATAGCCTGCCAAGACCTGGTCCAAAATGGCGTAGTTTCATCATTAAACTACGTCATTTTATTAAGCAAAACCAAGATTCAATCTTAGCCTTTTATTCTCTCTTGATCCAATGGCCTTGATTCAATTTCCCATTTAGTATATAAGACCCAAAATCAGATTTTTTGGGCCTCATTTACACCCAACCCAAACTCTCTCCCTTCTCTCTCCTTCATCTTTGCCGCCGCCACTCCCTCCACAGTATGTTTTCTTTAGGAATAAATAAAATAATTAGGGGTTAAGATTTTGGTCTAGTGTATTTAATTAACATTAAACCAAAATTGGCCGAATATTTGAGCCCAATTCGGCCATACCCGATCCAACAAATAGCCTGCCAAGACCTGGTCCAAAATGGCGTAGTTTTATCATTAAACTACATCGTTTTATTAAGTGAAACCAAGATTCAATCTTAGCCTTTTATTCTCTCTTGATCCAATGGCATTGATTCAATTTCCCATTTAGTATATAAGACCAAAAATCAGATTTTTTTTGCCTCATTTACACCCAACCCAAACTCTCTCCCTTCTCTCTCCTTCATCTCTGCCGCCGCCACTCCCTCCACAATATGTTTTCTTTAGGAATAAATAAAATAATTAGGGGTTAAGAGTTTGGGCTAGTGTATTTAATTAACATTAAACCAAAATTGGCCCAAGATTTGAGCCCAATTCGGCCATACCCGATCCAACAAATAGCCTGCAAGGACCTGTTCCAAAACGGCGTAGTTTCATCATTAAACTACGTCATTTTATTAAGTGAAACTAAGATTCAATCTTAGCCTTTTATTCTCTCTTGATCCAATGGCCTTGATTCAATTCCCCATTTAGTATATAAGACCCAAAATCAGATTTTTTTGGCCTCATTTACACCCAACCCAAACTCTCTCCCTTCTCTCTCATTCATCTCTGCCGCCGCCACTCCCTCCACGATGGCACCGCCCGCCGGGATTTGCCACCGGCGGCGGCTAGCCTCCAAACGACCACAAAATTTCACCATCTCCTCGTCTCCTCCTCCTCTTTCCATATTTCCAACCTAAATTCCCGAAATTCTCACCAATCTCCTTAAATATAAGAAAATCCGAAAAAACCCTAGCCTCTTTGCCCCCAAATTGATGAAGTTTTGCGCCCCTGTTTCACATAAGACTTGCATATACGTGTATATTTTGCTTGGTTCTATCTCTTATGTTAGTTTCAAGTCCAAACTCCACTGACCGAAATTACGGCGACCACGCTGCCACCACCCCACTGTCGTACCTCAACCCTCACCGCTGACCTCTCGCTTCGCTGCCATTGCCTCTCATTTCTATCATCACACTGGCCTCTGGCGAGGTTTTGTTGTCGATTTTTATCGAAACTAGGCGTTTCGATGAAAATCAATAATAGAAGCTTGCTCGAGCTGTACCACTGTCCCGCTATATCTCGCTGCCTAATAGCCGCTACGCCACCATTTTTCGGACACTCAAATTGGGTAAACTCGAACACGAAGCTTGTATCATGCGTCTGAAAATGGCCCTCGATGTGGATGTGCATGAACTATTGGTTATGGGAGATTATGATTTCCTTATCTGGCAAGCCCAAGGCGAATGGGAGACTCGAGACATCAAGTTTATTCCATACGGACAATGTGTGCAAGGCCTAAGAAAAAGATTCAAATCCATCGAGTTCAGGTACATTCACAGGTTTCACAACGAACTAGCCGATGCCTTGGATACCTTAGGCTCGATGATCCCTTATCCAGGTAACACACATATTGATCCATTGGAAATCCAAGTTCGGAATCAACACGGTTATTGCAATACTATTGAGACATAACCAGATGTTGAACCCTGGTATCATGACATAAAACGATTCCTGAAAACAAGAGAATACCCAGATCATGCCAAGGCATATCAAAAAAGAACTATAAGGCGGCTCGCCGGTGGTTTCTTCTTGAATGGGGAAATTTTGTACAAAAGGACCCCAGGTTTGAACTTGTTGAGATGCATAGATGCCATAGAAGCTGAGCGGATCATGAGTGAAGTGCATTCGGGGGTATGTGGACCCCACATGAATGGATGAAGAAGATTCTGCGAGCAGGGTATTATTGGCTTACATTGGAGCGAGATTGCTTCAGTTTTGTTCGCAAGTGTCACCAATGCCAGATTCATGGTGACTTGATTCACTCGCCGCCTTCAGAGTTGCATCCCCTATCCTCTCCTTGGCCCTTCGTTGCTTGGGGAATGGATGTTATTGGGCCAATCGAGCCAAAGGCTTCAAATAGACATAGATTCATTTTGGTTGCAATTGATTACTTCACCAAGTGGGTGGAGACCATCACTTTCAAATCAGTGAACAAGAAAGCAGTGGTAGACTTTGCATTCCAACATCATCTGTCTTTTTGATATCCCAAAGACCATTATCACTGACAATGCATTCAATCTAAATAGTAATTTGATAAAGGAGGTATGCGAGCAATTTAAAATTATGCATCGCCATTCTACCCCTTACCGGCCAAAAGCCAATGGAGCCGTTGAAGCGGCGAACAAGAACATCAAGAATATTCTTAGGAAGATGATCCAAAGTTCCAGACAATGGCATGAAAAGTTTCCTTTTGCTTTTTTGGGATACCGCACAACTGCTCGCACATCCGTTGGTGCAACTCCTTATCTATTTGTATATGGAACGAAAGCTGTAATACCAGCTGAAGTCGAAATTCCCTCTCTTCGAGTCATTGCAGAGTCAGATATTGAAGATACATAATGGGTAAATACCCGATTAGAACAACTAATGTTGATTGATGAAAAACGGCTAGCAGCAGTGTGCTTTAGCTAGTTATACCAGCAAAGAATGGCACGCGCTTACAACAAGAAAGTGCGTCCAAGGCACTTCGAGGTGGGCCAACTCGTTCTACAATGCATTCTTCCACACCAAGTAGAAGCTAAAGTAAAGTTTGCCCCAAACTGGCAAGGACCCTACATCATCAAGAAAGTGTTACCAAAAGGGGCCTTGCACTTGGTAGATGAAGAAGGAAGGGTACCAGGCATGACTATTAACGCAGATGAAATCAAAAGATATTATGTCTAATATATACCCACTGTGGAACTTTCACGCATGGTTTTCTCAGAATCGAGATGACGAAGGCTACCATTGCTCGCTGTTCCAAATAGGTGTCACCCTTTTGTTAACCCTTTTGAGTTGTATTTGTTTTCTTTGTTTTCGCTTTTTGGAACCTGTGTACTTGAAACAAAAAAAAAGGAAGAAAAGAAAAGAAGCCAAACAACAAATCTTCTCAGTCATTGAACTACGTCCGATCTGATTCCGAAAGGATACGTAGGCAACCTTACCCTGGGTTCGGTCCCATCACAACAAAAGATAAAGAACAAATGAGAGAGTCTTATTGGTGAAAACCCGTATGGGCACTATAAGGAGACGGTGAGCAGAGAAATGAGAGAGTCTTATTGGTGAAAACCCAAATGGGCACCATAACGCGACGGTGAGTAAAGAAATGAGAGAGGTCAGTTAGCGAAAACCCGCAAAGGGCGCTACTATCCGAATGAGGATTTTGAATACTCCGACATAAGCACAACCCAAGACAGTTTCAAGATGAATATTTGCGGTGGATTTTTAGAATTAGAAAACTTAGACGGATCAGGCGTCCAGTCCAAAATGCATGTTATGATTCATTGAAGTCGGCACATACTTCCAGATAAGTCTCCCTATTCCTTTCCCTGAAAGGGACATCTTTTGTTTAAGCACAGTTCTTTTTCACCTTTAATTATTCTTCTATCTTTATCCATAATTTTTCCTTGAGTCCCTTTCGGTCTAATCTTGCATCAAAAGCGAAGCAAAGAAATGGCTACAAAACTGGCTACAGTTTCCCCGTAATATCGAGCACAATTTGGGGCATATATGGCATTGACGAAAGGCACAATCCATCTGTGATCTCATTCGATAAGGCAAACAAAGTGCCTCAAGAAAACTGAAAAGGTCGCCTAAGCGGGACCTACTTCATGAGAAAAGTTGATAAGCACTACGGACACAAACTAGTACTGGGTGCAAGACAACTGAGTTTTATTTTAAAGAAAGAAATTGCATTGCCTCAGAGACAAAGGTAGCAATACCAAGGACGTCTGGGTATGAAACAACTGGGGGCAACATTGGAAAACCAAGGTCTCCAGAAAATGATACAAAGCAGCCGAGCATCTCGGTACCACACTGATAGAATCGGTTCTTCGACAGTAGTGGCAGTGAATCAAACTACTCAGAGCATCAAGGCCACAAACCAACCACCACTTTGAAAACTCATAAATTTTTCTTTGTTTGAATCAGGGACAAGGTAGTGCAAAATGACAATTCTCAAAGGGAGAATGTCACCAAACGTAAGCTCCTTAAAATCTCCATTTTTCTTTTATTTTCAGTAAACATCACTACTTTCCATATCTCCCATTTTCGGAGCTTAACTCAGGTAGAACCGTTTTGCCTAGGGGGATCCAACTCATAGTTCCGGGTAGAAGTACTCCTCACTCAGGTTGTTTTACGTATCTTAACTCAGGTAGAACTGTTTTGCCTATGGGGATCCAGCTCATAGTTCCGGGTAGAAGTACTCTTCGCTCAGGTCGTTTTCATAGCTTAACTTAGGTAGGACCATTTCGCCTTGGGGGATCCAGCTCATAGTTCCGGGTAGAAGTACTCTTCGCTCATGCCGTTTTACATAGCTTAACCCAGGTAGAAACCTTTTCGCCTAGAGGGATTTAACACTTTATCAGTAATACAGGGTGTCATCCCCTGGTTACACTCCTTTCAGTAACACAGGGCACCAACCCCTGGTTACATTCCTTTCCAGTATTACAGGGTGCAAACCCCTGATTACATTTTCATTCCATCTCAGTATTACAGGGTACCAACCCCTGGTTACATTTCTCTCCATTAATACAGAGTACCAATCCCTGGTTACATTCCTTTCAGTAATACATGGTATCAACCCCTGGTTACATTCCTTTAAGTAATACAAGGTACCAACCCCTGGTTACATTATCTTCCTAGTAATACAGGGCACCAACCCCTGGTTACATTCATCTCCAGTAATACACAGTGGCAACCCCTGATTACATTTTCATTCGATCTCAGTAATACAGGGTACCAACCCCTGGTTACATTTCTCTCCAGTAATACAGGGTACCAACCCCTGGTTACATTCCTTTCAGTAATATAGGGTACCAACCCCTGGTTACATTCCTTCCTAGTAATACAGGGTACCAACCCCTTGTTACCTTATCTTCCTAGTAATACAGGGCACCAACCCCTGGTTACATTCATCTCCAGTAATACACAGTGGCAACCCCTGGTTACATTCATCTCCAGTAATACAGAGTGCCAACCCCTGGTTACATTCCTTTCTAGTGATATAGGGCGTCAACCCCTGGTTACATTCATTTCTAGTAATACAAGGTATCGACCCCTGGTTACATTTCTCTAGAGTAATACAGGATATCAACCCTTGGTTACATTCCTTTCAGTAATACAGGGTACCAACCCCTGGTTACCTATCCTCTTGGTAATGTAGGGTACACAATCCCTCATTACAGATGTTATCTCTTTTATCTTATACTACAGTATCTGTGTGCCTTTCAATAAGTTGGATAGTTTATAGCTTTCTCTGATGACTCATAAAATTTTCCTAGTGCCAGACTGGGATAGAAAAATTTCGTTCGTTTCGTTCGTCTTTGATGGATTTGCAGAACCGTGCCATAAATTACATATTGTAGAGATTAAATCTTGCAATTTCAGTTCTCATCAGAAGAATGAGGAGTGTTTATCATAAGACAGTTTGAGTTAGTTTCGATGAGGTGGAAGCAACTCGGCGTCTCAAGATTCATCTTCTCAAAGTTTTGAGCAGGAAATCAAGAAATCGAGAATGAGCCATAATCGTTTCTTCAAAAGGCATCAAGATCCAATCTAAGGTCAACACAAGCGAGCAGGTCAAGAACCAAGATTTGACTCCAGAATATACATAGATAGGAATTTTTGTACTCTTAGTTTGCAGACATACGTAATACTCTTCTCTTTTTCTTTGATGTAAGAAGCGGGTAATAACAAGCAACAACAACGACAAGCTTAACTCCAGTGTCCGGTAGTCCCAGCTACCAAGTTTTCTCAAGAACTACACTGACCTGATTCCTTTATAGCCAAGGATATGTAGGCAACCTCGGAAGCAAGGTTCGATCACCTTTTTAAAAAAAAAATACTTTCATTATAGTGATGTGTGAGAAAAAATTGGTCATGGCATTCACTTTTCTTTGCACGAAACTCTTCATGTTCTCGAACAAAGAGGGGCATATGTGAATACCTAATTTTTGCATGCTTTTAATACTAGTATTTGGATGATTTTAATTGTTTGTGCATTTTTATTTGCATTCCTTTATTAAAAATACCAAAAGTATTTCTTACCTTTTATTTGTATATTTTAGTTTTGTATCTTTAAATTATATATACCAAAAATATTTTTCTTTTATTTGTATGTTTTCTTTAGGACTAAATAAAATAATTAGGGGTTAAGAGTTTGGGCTAGTGTATTTAATTAACATTAAACCAAAATTGGCCCAAGATTTGAGCCCAATTCGGCCATACCCGATCCAACAAATAGCCTGCCAAGACCTGGTCCAAAACAGCGTAGTTTCATCATTAAACTACGACGTTTTATTAAGTGAAACCAAGATTCAATCTTAGCCTTTTATTCTCTCTTGATCCAATGGCCTTGATTCAATTCTTCATTTAGTATATAAGACCCAAAATTAGATTTTTTCTGGCCTCATTTACACCCAACCCAAACTCTCTCCCTTCTCTCTCTCTTCTCTCTCCTTCATCTCTGCCGCTGCCACTCCCTCCACGGTGGCGCCGCCCGCCGGGATTTTCCACCGGCGGCGGCCAGCCTTCAAACGACCCCAAAATTTTACCATCTCCTCGTCTCCTCCTCCTCTTTCCATATTTCCAACCTAAATTCCCGAAATCCTCACCAATCTTCTTAAATCTAAGAAAATCCGAAAAAACCCTAGCCTCTTTGCCCCCAAATTGATGAAGTTTCGCGCCTCCTTTTCACATAAGACTTGCATATACGTGTATGTTTTGCTTGGTTCTATCTCTTTATGTTAATTTCAAGTCCAAAATCCACTGACCGAAATTACGGCGACCACGTTGCCACCAGCCCACTGTCGTACCTCAACCCTCACCGCTGACCCCTCGCCTCGCTTCCACTGCCTCTCATTTCTATCATCACACTGGCCTCAGGCGAGGTTTTTTTGTCGATCTTCATAGAAACTAGCCGTTTCGATGAAAATCAACAATAGAAGTTTGCTCGAGCTGTACCACTGTCCCGCTATGTCTCGCTGCCTAATAGCTGCTACGCCACCGTTGTTCGAACATTCAAATTGGGTAAACTCGAGCCTTAATGCTTTCCTCCTTTTTTTGAATTTTCTGTTTTCCTGTCATTTGCTTGTAATTCTGTCATAGTTGATTTGCGGTCAGTGTTTCGTGTTAGTTTCATTGATCATCAATGTTAGTCGTTCGCTTGATATTTTCGAATCATGTACTTATTCGATTGTTTAGGTTTCTATTAATAGTTGTTCAATAGCTTATCAATGTTCATTTGAGTTGTATTTCAGGTAGTGTTTCCTGATTCCAATTGTCTGTTGTTTAGTTCTCATAAATCGATAGTATTTAGTTTGTTTGAATATGTAGTTCGATTACATATAAGTCTTGTTTCTGTTTTGCTAGTTCTTAGTTGGTTTAAGTTTGAGTATATAAGATGAATTCCAGTCATGTGTAGATAAAAGTTGAATACTTGAGTTTAAAGTACATGGTTGTTGGGTATTTTACTGTTTTAAACATGCTGGAAATAACTGCTCTGCTTTTTGTCAGAATTTGGTGAAAAATGAACTGTTTTGGCACACAAAAGTTAGTCCTTTTGGACAGATTTTTGGTGAACCAAAATCTTTCCGAAAAGACTTATTTTTCCTACTTAAAGAGGGCATTTTTCAGACTTAAGGGGAATGGATCACACAATTGCTGAACATCTTTACACACTAAAAAAAACACAACTTTGAGAGTAAAAATCAGCAGCTAAACATATCCAATAGCAAGCTGAAAATTCCGAGATTGGTGAGCGTTTCTTAGAGTGCAAAACTTGTAAGAAATAGAGGGATCCTAGTCAATTTTTGGGGCAAATAGCTACTAGTTTCAAGCTTTGTACCGCTAGGATATTTCTGGTTGATCCTCTTGGGTTTGAAATTTACCGTTTGTTGCTGTTTTTGCTGCTTCGCTGTTGCCGTTCTGCTGTCCACCTTTTGATTTTGGAAAGAGCTGACTTTGCTGTATTTGTTCTTCTTTCTTCTGTCCAGGTAACTTTCGGACCATGTAAACTCCTAAAATCAAGTTGGAATGAAATAAATATTAGTAGATTCATTCGTTTATTGTATTTCATTTTCCCATGCTCTTGTGTGTTGGATAATGTTATGACAGTATGTTAGTTAATTAAACTGGGTCAAGCATTTTTAGTCTTATGCCAAAGTTTAGGATATAATTCTGCGTGGCCCTCAGTTGTGTGGTTGTGTAAAAGGAGTATGTATTAAATTTTGAACCCATGTAGTTTCATGTTTGTCCCTTTGTTTGTTGCCAAGCTAAACATTTTTTTTTCTTCTTCTTTTCATTGGCCACTGTTTGGTCATAGTTATGAATTATTTTAAAACTAAGTGGTCTCATTTTCAGTAGTCTTGTTTATACATTCACAAATAGAGTTTCAATTAAGGTTGAATGAATATGGCGAATATAGGTTCTTCGATTTTTTTCCAATAAAAGAGGTTATTTTCACATATAATTTGTTATGGCCATTTGTTTTAAAATAGAGTGTGAGACTACCAATGTACTTGTCTTCTTGATTGAGCATGAGATGGACTAAATTTCTTGATTCATATAAGGGTCTCTCTATTACCATGATTTAGCATGTTAAAATTCAAAGGATATTTTTATATAAGTTGTTACAAAGATTATTTGCTAGTTTCAGTTTGTCATTTGGTTATTAGAGTTGGACCACATAAGTTGAACATCATATGCAAGTTAATAAATATTTTAGCTGGCCTATTTTTTTTAATAAATTCCAGCAACCCAAAAGCTCTAGAATTCATAAGATGGTCCATTTCTCTTTTAACAAGAATTTAACTCATTTCTTTAAAATAGATAGAGTTGGTCCAACATTTATTTGCATAATTTTCCCAACGATAAGACTAGAAAAATAAAGATTTTTGTTACTAATTAAATTAACTCATTTCCTTCTAATTAATTTAAACGCTAGGCAATTAGTAGGCGCGCTTTGACTTCATGGAATCGCTTGCGTAGCGTGATGTTTAACATTCAATAAATTAGTTAAATAATCTCATATCATACCTATTAGTTTAGTTAATCCGTTGCTAAAATCGCGGATTCACTTGCGTAGCGCGATAATTGACTTTTAATAATTTTCTCAAATGTAGTAATTTATCAAAAGTACTACAAATAATTGATTATCATGATTTTGGATTTTCTTGCGAGGCGCAATTATGATAAGTTAATTAATTTTGTTATTCGATCATGCATTCGCTTGCGTAGCATGGTTATGACAACGTAATATTATCCAAATTAGTTTTTTTAATAATTGTAATAATCAAGAGATAAAAGCGGATAGGTAAAACATGAAAAGCTAATAAAGCACAGTTTATTCAGAATTAATTCAAGATGAGTTTAAGTCAATAAAGTGATCGTGTTAGAACCACGGGACTCGGGGAATGCCTTACACCTTCTCCCCCGTCAACAGAATTCCTTACCCGAACTTTGTTTATGTGGATCGATAAAAATAGAGTCAAATCTTCTTTTGACTAGGGATTCAAATAAATGGTGACTTAGAACACCGAAAAATCAATTCCAAGTGGCGACTCTGTAAATAAAATAATCCCTACTCAAATTTGTCACTTTAATTGGAAAACCTCTTTAACCCACAATCCATAGCACACATATCTTCTTTGGGGGGTAAGAAATGGGGTGTGACAGCTCTGGCGACTCTGCTGGGGACTTCAGAATTCGAGCTTGTACATGTTGACTTTTTATTTGGCTTCATTAATTTTGTATATATTGTGATTTATTTGTGCCTAATGTGCTACTTGTTCGCTTTTTATGGCTTTGATATTGTTGAATTGTACATATAAACTGTCTTCTCACGCATCCCTTTTGAGTCTTCTTGAAATTAAAATTTGGGCATTTGCTTGACATAGACCACTTTCTTTGAGATAACTGAGGTGCTTGTCACCCGGTGAAGGATTTTAGTCACAAATATTTTAGGCGGGGGGCACCACCAGTTAAGCAGGAAAGCAATGCTACCGGTATACTGACCCTCCTCGGCTCGAGTTGTCTGCTCGAGTAAGCCAGTCTAGATACATTCTCCACTAGGATTTAAACCTAGAAGAACAAATCCCATGCCGGATATTCCTAGTAGGTTCACTTTATTGGCATCACGTGCATTTAACTTAGGGAAACTCGACACAGGAGTCGGGTCCGTATAAGACAGGTATCCTCTTTGAAACCATCATGTCCACTTATGTGCTACTTGTTACAGCATTTAGAAGGCTTGCTTGCGTTGTTGACCGGCTTTAGAAAATAATTGAGCGGAATTATAAAAAGGAAAAAAAAATCATTCTCCTAGTTTAGTATAAATAATCTTTTTTTTACTAAGATTTTTTTTTTGTAGTCTGGCGTGAGGTGTAAAGATAATTTTTTGTAAAAATCAAAAGAGAAAAATACTCAGTTTTACTGAACTACGCGGGTTTGATTCTCACCGGATGTGAGATACGTAGGCAACCTTTATCGGGTCCAACCCACAATTTTCAAAAATAAATCCAAAAATATTTCCTTTATTTCCTTCGGTAGAAAGTCTTTCTTTTAGACCACAATTTTCAAAAATTCAAAAAAATATTTTCCTTTACCTCCTTCTTTATGAAAGTCTTTCTTTTGGACCCCAATTTTCAAAAATCCAAAAGTATTTTGTTTTACTTCATACTTTAGAAAAGTCTCTCTTTGAGTCCCCAATTCCTAAAAAAAAATTCAAAAATATTTTCTTTTAATTTCTTCTAAAAATCCAAAAAAAAAAAACATTTTCATTATTCTTTAGAATTTTGTTTTTCTTTTGAAAGTTGAAAAGAAAATTCAAGATTCAAAAACAATTTTCTTTAGAAGTCTTTCTTTCATAATTTTAACATAAAAGTCCAAAAATCCAAAAATATTTTTTCTTTCGAAATTCACCGAAAAAAGAATGAAAAAAAAAGAAAATCAAAATCAAAAAGATTTTCTTTCTCCTTTATATTCTTTCTTTCGAAAATTAAAAACGAAAGAATTCAAAACTCAAAAAAAGAGTTAGTTTATTTCCTTTATTCCTGATCTTCCCGAACTACGCAAGATCTGATTCATGTTCTCACATGATACGTAGGCAACTACAATCTGTTCAGCCCACATTTTTCAAAAAAAAAAAAAAGAGCTTAAAATTCCACATGTGCATAAAATTTTCCTTAAAAAAATACTATTTTTGTCTGGTTATATATGCCGATATAGCCTTTGAACCTCTCTTGGGAGTACCGAAGGGCCGTTTTCGTTAAAGTATCCATTTTGTTTATTTTGCCTATTTTATTTATTAGTATTATTTTTGTCTCCATGCTTAGCCGTTTTTACCGAGAAATTCTTTAAGCCTTTTGTGGCAGAATCAAAAGGTCGTTTTCATAACAATAGTCATTCCCTACTTTTTGTGTCTGCTAATTTCAAAAATAGTAACTAGATCGAGTCCTAAATGGCGTTTTTCTTTTTTAGAAAAAAGAGTAAACAATAAATAAATGAAAAGGAATAATCAGAATTTCATATAGCTTAGGAAAGTCCTGACCCCTTTTTATCTTATTCTTAGGTTCACCATGAATTCTCCACAAAGAAGCAATCAGAAAAGGGTAAGGGACGAGACACCTCCTATGTTCTTGATAAGAGATAAGACCCCGAGTAGTCTCTGTAATTGGTGGGCTAGTTTTGCGACATGGGAACGGAATCAAGTATTTAAGCACCCCAAGTTCCTCACAAACATCATGGGAATTAAGCCTAACAGAGATTTAATCGAGGCTCTAGTAGGTTTCTAGGACCCCCTGAACAATGTCTTCAAGTTCAAAGATTGTGAAATGATGCCTACATTGGAAGAATTAGGTGGGTTTACCGGATTAGGGAGGGACCTTCATGGGAAAAAAGCCTGCTGCTCCGAGAAAAATTAGTGTGAACAACTTTTTGAAAAAGTTATGCCTCCATCGAATTCTAATGGGTTGCCTGGATGAAGGTTGGGTTCGTTGGAATATTTCTATGACAGATTTGGGAACGAGAAAGGGTTTGAAAACTTCTCGGGCACAGAATTCGTCAACCAATTGAGTTATGGCGCATGGAGGAAGTTGAGAGTCTTCGCGCATGATATCATTTCTGGGGATCATGGTCTTTCCAGAGCGTGGTGGGCGCATCAGAATTCGATTAGCTGCGGTAGTCTCTTTTTTGCAAAGTAGTGAGGATCACACCATTCTTCCCATGATTTTGGGAGATATTTTTTGATCTTTGACCCGCTGCCAAGAGGGTGATATTACTTCGAGGGATACAGCATTCTGCTGCAAATGTGGTTCATAGAGCACCTTTATCATCATCCAGTAGTAATAAATTTTAATGATAATTAGATGGATTACATTAGATGTCACCCAGACAGGGCCGTAAGTTGTAATCTTCCAGAGGGGGGGAGGGCTTGGCGGACATTGCTCGGTTTGTTGAGTGCTGATAGAATCACTTGGAACTATTATTGTTTCCTTTCTACTAGGGTCATGCATATGTCGACGTATCGTCCACCCTTCATACACATGGGTTTCAGAGGTTTCCAACCCTATGCACCCCTACGCGTCATGCCCCAGTTAGGGAGAGAGCAAAAGAGGCCCCCGACTGAGGACATGCGTCCGTTCGTGTGGGAATTCAGGGTAGAGGAACCTCCAAGGGAGTCATATGCACAAAACGTTTGGCTTGGTGGTCGATTTTCTGATTTGGAGGAGATGGTAGCTGATCGTGAATGTGGGGAGGTAAGCCTCGCATACCTTGAGTGGTTTCACAACTAGGCTATCCCGGAGCAAAGGCTGGAAAGATCCATACGGCATGCGGTTGATTGGGAAGAGGAGATCGAGGCCAGATTTAGAGAAACCAGAAGGGAAGTAACACTAGAGTTCCAATCCCGTATTGACATTTTACAAGAAGATAAAGGCATTCTGGAGACAGCCATGGACATACAACAGGTTGATTTCGAGCGGGAAAAGGCTAAGTGGGCACAAGAGAGGCGAGCACTCAAATCTCAAATTAGGAAGAAAAAAGTGATCACTACCGCTCAACAACAAGAAGAAAAAGAAGCCCAGTTCAAGGTGGTCCATGATCATGAGCGTAGAGGTTTTGCTCCGTTAATACAAGGTCTGAGGGATCAGATAGGGGGAGTTGAGTCAAGCACGGAGCGCCAGTTCGCGGAGTTTGAAATAGAAAGACATCACTACCAAAGTATGATCAATCGGTTGGAGGGGGAGTCACTCAAAATTCGGCGCCAAACGATATGGCCTTGGAGCGTGAGAGTGATGCACTGGATCTAGCTGAGACCCATGGTCAGCAAAATCAAGAGTTTCACTTGGCTCAGAACCACATTAAGGGAAAGATACTCGAGGTAGCCACATATACTTCCCGAGCCTGCAGGAGTTTTCAGGGAATGACGCCCGAATGATTCGTTGAAGTATCATTGAATGTCGCCCGTCACATATCTGTAGATTTAGAGAGGATACCGCGATATTGGGGGTCAGCCACAGGAATAAGATCCATGACTACAATAATTCTGGTGGAGTCTCTTGAAGAATTTTAGATCTTTTAGCTGGCAGTCCATGTTAATTGTTCCTTTGTGGTCTTTGAGTATGTAAGAGTCTTTTGTTGTTGTGAGTCTTGTTATTTTTCCTTTTGTCTTAAAAAGTCTGTTTGAGTCCAGTCTGGTCTTGTTTAAATGGCTATCTTTATGTAATTCTTGTTATTGAGTCTTGTATAAAAAAATGATGAAAATCAATGAAAAAGATTTAAGAAAAAAAATTCGAAAATGAACCAAAAAATGTTTGTTTTGTACAAAAAAAAAAAGAAAAAAAGAAAAAAGAAAAAAAAAG
>ML335022.1:0-21642 GCA_005239505.1 Nicotiana paniculata | reverse complement strand
TTCATTATTCCAATGCGGTCCGCCGCAATGACGGCACCCTGAGGGGGGCTTTCTCCCTCGGTCGTTGTTGTTTGATGCAGCACTGTTGCTGCCTGAGGAAGGAGCCTTAGGTTTTCCTGCACTCCGATCTCCCCCACTTTTGTTAGGGCCACCATTGTTGGATTGGCCCCCTTTGTAACCCGCTCGGATAGGCGGCTGTGGTCTATCCTTCCGAGTTTCCATCTGATAGTCCCCAAGGCATTCTGCTGCTTGGATTGCCTTGGGTAGGGTATCCACCCTCTGTCTTTGCAGCTCCATGCGGGCATAAGGTTTCAACCCTTCCAGGAATGTGAAGAGCTTGTCTTTGTCCCCCATGTCGCGGATGTTCAGCATGAGTGCGGAGAATTCTCGCACGTAGTCCCGCACTGACTTGGTCTGGCGGAGCTCTCGTAGTCTTCTCCTTGCATTGTACTCAACATTTTCGGGGAAGAACTGTAGGCGTATGGCTGCCTTTAGTTCCTCCCATGTCTCCAGAGCATCTTCACCGGCCCTGATGGCTTCGTACTTCACTCGCCACCAGAGCTTAGCATCACCCTGAAGATACATGGCAGCAGTTGCTACCTTCTTGGCTTCTTCTAGGCCTCCCACGGCATCGAAGTATTGTTCGATGTCGAAGATGAAATTTTCCACTTCTTTAGCATTCCTAGCCCCACTGTATGGCTTTGGCTCAGGAATCTTCAGTTTCTGTGTCAAGGGGGCGACGTTCACAGCACCCCCGATTGGGTTTCCACCGCCTCGAAGCAAGCCTTGTAGAGCAGCGTTGACAACATTGAGCTGGCCTGTCAAGTTGTCGATTGTTTGCTGCATGGCAGTCATCCTGTCTGCCTCATGTGCCCTGTGGGCTAAATCCTCGGCGCGCTCCTGCTGGATTTCCTCGAATTTATCAAAAATTTCGGTGGCCTCAGTAGCTGCCGTTTGCCGGTCTCCTTCAGAGTCGCGGCTGATGTTTTCTATGTCAACTTCGACCTGGGTCATTCTGCGGTCCAGGTCGTCCAACCTTTGCCCTAGGCTGGTTTTTAGTTCAGTCACCGTATCTACGATGGGTCGTAGTACGCCAACCGTCTCCTCAAGGGCCGTAATGCGGTCCCCAAAATTCACCATCGTCAGAAATGGTGGTAATGCCAATGCGTTCCCTCGTCTGATGTCGAGCCTGAGCTCTGATACCAGCTATTACGCGGCGCCTTCCTGAGGTTCTTTGGAAGGGCGACATAAGGCTAAGCAACCAATGTCAAGGTGGTTGTTGTCCGCCAACTGAGGTCCCCGCTGCACGCTAGACGAGATTGTCAGTGTCGTGCAGGAAAACCAATGCCAACAATTTGAGAGAACAGTAATGAGAATTGAATAAAAGCTTGATTGAATTAATGAAAGCTATTACAAAGAGAGCAATGCGGTGTCGAGGGGGAGAGACACCAGTACAGAGAATTGCTTGCTAGAAAATGTTTGATTGCTTGATCCCCCCTAATAATGCTTAAAAAAAATAAACTCAAGTTACAGGAATGGACTAAAATATGCTAGAGAGACATAATGAAAGTACATGGAATGAAAACTACTCTAATAATACAGGAAAAAGGACTTAGTTTTCTACAGGGGTAGAAACAGGTCCGTTGTCAGCTGCTTGTGGCTGGGCGCTCACGAGGGAAATTGGTGGGGGCGACAGAGGCACATGCGCGCTTGTCACTTGGCGCGGCCAAGACCACGGGGCCGTCCGTGGCGCTAGGCGTTGAGAGGCTTGCTGGGACGCCACGGGGCGAGTCCAAGGGGTCATGGGGCATGGTTGGAAAGCCGCCCATGACTTGAATTACTTGCACCTTTTACTTGTCATTTAAATGGCTTAAATCATAATTCTATAAATTTTAAAAGAACTCCAAAAGGATAAGTCTTCACTCATTTGAGGTTATGAATAGAACATTTAATTGTTATTGAAAATTGGTGTTATTTAAGTGTTTTCTATTGTGGAAAGGGCCGAGCGCTTCGGCAGATTAAATAAATGCATCTATGGTTCGCGTCGTTCGGCCATCGGCAGTGCACATTTAAATATTGTTGTATTGGTTCGGGCCGTACGACCTCGGCATTACTTGCGCATATTGATTTTGGAAATAATAATTGTGAAAAAGGATATTTGTCATTTTTGGTTGTTGAGTTTAGCTCTTTGTTGTAATCCATGCTTACTTATGACTTCGATTTATCATCATTAGCCCTAGAAATTGTCAAGTTGACCCCTTGTCACTACTTTTTCGAGGTTAGACTGGATACTTACTGGGTACATATTGTTTTATGTACCCATTCTACACTTTTACACTTAACTGTGCAGGATCTGAGACAGGTGCATCTGGATACGCATTTGGCGCGCATCCTTGAGTTGATTCGAGATTCCACGGTGAGCTGCCCTTCTGAGCCGTTCTGCAGCATGCCGGAGTCTCTCTTTATATTTTGGTTTCTGTCTATTCCTTTTCGGACAGTAGGATAGACATTATTTGTATAATCTACTAAGTTTTCCATACACTTGTGACACTAGATCTTGGCATGTATTAGTAGACTTATGGTTTTTCTTGGGTTCTATTCTTTTGGTTATAAATATTTCTACTAGTTTCACATATTAATTTAAATTGGTCTCTTGTCAAATCTTTAAGTTAAGGCAAAATCACTATATGAAAATTTAGTGAAAATAATGTTATTAAGTTATTTGTTGTCGGCTTGTCTAGTAACAGTGATGGACGCCATCACGGCTTGATGTAAAATTGGGTCGTGACAGCTTAGCAAGAATAAGGACTACCCGGATTTATTCTTTCATTAGCAGTTGACAAGGTCGAAGTTATTCTATCTATAAAAAAATTTATAGATAATTTGGATGGCTGAAATAAAAAAAAAACTTATTTGTTTTGAAAAATATTCTTGTTAATCAGTTAATTTGCTAAAATGTATGTTTTAAATCTGTTTATGTTTATAGAAATAAATAAATCGGAAATTTTAATTAAATACAATTTTTTTAGAAAATTGTTCGGTCTTCGTGGTTCAAAGTTAAAGAGTAAAAAATAAATTTTTAAAATGTGCAGTTTTTAACTTTTCACTTTTAAATAATAGTCTAAATCAGATTTATTTTTTAAAATTAAACATTAAAAGACACATATTTAAAATTAGTTATTTTTTAAAAATAAAGGAATATTTAATTTAAAAAATAAAGTAAGGAAATCTGAAATTTCTGAAGGAGTTTCTAATTTTTTTCAAATAATTTCATAGCTTCTTTTTTTTGGAAGATTGTCCTAAAGTGCCAAGTGGCATATTGTGATGATGTCACTTGGTATAATGAGAATGCTTTTTCTTCTTCTTTTAATTGTAGATAGAAGATTAAAAAACATATATTTAAAATCAGTTAATTTTTTAAAAATAAAGGAATATTTAATTTAAAAAATCAAAAAGGAAAGCTGAAATTTGTGAAGGAGTTTTTAATTTTTTTCAAATAATTTTATAGCTCCTATTGTTTTTGGAGGATTGTCCTAAAGTGCCAAGTGGCATATTGTGATGATGCCACTTGGCGTAATGAGAATGCTTTTTCTTCTCCTTTTAATTATAGATAGAAGATTAAAAAATATATATCTAAAATAAATTAATTTTTTAAAAATAAAGAAATATGTAATTTAAAAATAAAATAAGGGAAGTTGAAATTTCTGAAGGAGTTTTTTATTTTTTCAAACAATTTTGTAGCTCCTATTATTTTGGAGGATTATCTTAAAGTGCCAAGTGGCATGTCGTGATGATGCCACTTGGCGTAATGAAAATGCTTTTTTTTCTTTTAATTATAGATAGATTATTAAAATATATATATTTAAAATTAGTTAATTTTTTAAAAATAAAGAAATAGTTAATTTAAAAAAATAAAATAAGGAAAACTGAAATTTGTGAAGGAGTTTTTAATTTTTTTCAAATAATTTTATAGCTCCTATTTTTAAATAAATATCATTTGAAGTGTTGTCTTGTCTGGAGTACTATAAAAGAACTTCAAATTTGATTCTGAAGTTGTAGTGAAGCAATAGAAGAACTTAAGATCTCGATTTTCTGAAGTTACAATGAAGCGATAGATGAACTTCGAATCTAATTCTAAAGTTGCACTTTGAAGCGATAAATTAGTACTTCAGATCCGATTTTTCTGAAGTTGTAATGAAGTGATAGAAGAATTTCAGATCTAATTTCGAAGTTGCACATTGAAGCGATAGAATAACTTTAAACTTTACAAAAATTCATACACGAATTGTGAAGTATATTTCGAAGTGGATAAATTTTAGATTTTCTTGTGCAATGCGGGTATAACTTTATTGGTAACCCCAAACTTTGGTATATTTACACATAACCTGGCCTACATCAGGATTTTTTTCATTCTTATGCTTGAACTCGAGAATTTTAATTAAGGGTGGGAGGGTCATATTCATTTCACCAACCCTTATTATATAACATACGGTGTATTGTATACATCAAATTATGGCAACAAAATACAAGAAGTCGAAGAAGACTAAATGCTTTAAGGAAAATCCCACGTATGACTAAATTCTTGCCTAAAAATAAGGTCCATATTGTGATTCATTTTTAACCTAATAACATTTATTTTAATCAATAAAATAGAAAATCCTCCAAATGCGTCAAGACGCTATAAGGTCTAAAATACAAAGTTGATTCTAATTTAATTCTTCATTGCATATGCTGCTTTAATGTTCTCTCAAGAGGTCATCTTCTTCTCTAACCCCAATTTCACTCGGGGTCTCTCCTCCACGTCCATCCCAAAACCTTTCCCTCGTCGTCTCTTTCAATTGGACGACGAGCGAAACCTCTTCTCTTTATCAGCACGATCACGATTATTCTTAACTCTTCAAAATGCCACCCATTTCCAAGATGGGAATGTTGAAACCATTCCAACTCTTGGAAATAAACGTCATATCCGCCCAAGATTTGGAACCTACGTCCAAGAAAATGAAAACCTACGGCACCGCGTGGGTCCATCCGACGCGAAAACTCACCACGGGCGTTGATGTCGAAGGTGGCAACAACCCTACGTGGAACGATAAGTTTGTTTTTCGAGTGGATGAGGAATTTCTCAGACAAGACACATCCGCTGTCCACATTGAGATTTTCTCCGTCCATTGGTTCCGAGACTCTCTCGTCGGAACGGTTCGTGTCCTTGTCGGAAACCTAATTCCTCCCATTCGAGCTCACGGCCACCATAATCACCATCTTGGAATGCGTTTTGTTGCACTTCAGGTTTAATTTTGTTCATCCCTTTGCTTTTTGTTTTTTGTTTTTTGTTTCTCTTCATATGTTGTTTCTTGGTTATTGATGACCAACATTTGTTTACGTGCATAGTAGTTGCATGCATGCACGCATTTTATCTCCTCATTGTTTAATTTTATCTTCTTCTTTTTTCTTTTAATCCAATTTACCTTTTCTGAATGTCTTATTCTTTTCTTTTTATTTATGTAGAAATTCCACATTGTCACCCTTTTAACGTTGGTGACAATACCTTAAGATATACTATATGTCATGAATTAGTTATATATTAAAACACCGACATAAGTATATATTGCTTATCGTTATTAATACTCCTTAACAAATGTAAATGTTTTCATTAAAGACTGCATGTAGTTAAAGATTTTGAGTTAATTAATTTGTGACTATGGTGATTATTACTTAATGGTTCAATATCTCTTCAATAAATCGACCTTAATTGACATTTAAAATGTCTACCTATTTTTGTGTACGTAGATACGTCGTCCATCAGGCCGTCCTCAAGGTATATTGAACATCGGTGTGGCGTTGCTTGATGGATCTATGAGAAGTATGCCACTATATAGACAAATGAGCACGTCAGCAGTTGGATATCGCGATTTGATGGAAGAAGATGCACATCTACCACGCAATAACGAAAGCAAGCAAAACAACACCAGCACCACCACCACCAACAACAACAACAACAACAACAACGTCACTACTTTAAAACCTATATTACGTCGTTCAAGGAGTGAACGTAGCGAACGTGTCACGTTCGATGATATTTTCATGGGTAATAGTTCACTAGTTGTAGTTCCCTCTAAAACAAAGGTTAAAGCTCAAGATAAAGAGAGCTCAATACTTAGTATTTCATTTGAGCCTCCAACTCATATGATGAATAAGAAGGGAAAAGCAAGTTCTGTTATTAGTGGTGCAGAGCTAAGGGAGAAACCAAAATCACAAGGTAAAAAAGGTAAATCAGGTTCTGTTTTGAGTGATTCAATTGTTAGCAAAGAGTCATCTAGTTATAATTGGCCCAATAATGAAAAGCCCAAGCCTAAACTCAAACTTATTGAGTTAGAAATGGGTAACAAAAATGAGCCCACAACTAAAGTAATTGATGAACAATCAGTTACAAAGTCCAAGGGCTTAGGAGTTAGTGAGAAACCTAAAGAGACACCAATACCACAAATTGGAAAGCCCATTGTGAAGTATAGTGGAAATGAATATGGAGGCCCAAAAGGCCCAATGCAAAAGGGGAAGTTTGTTTATGGAGGCCCATTAAAGGCAAATTCTCTTCGGCCCGAGTCCGAAATTGGGCCTTCAGCATCTGAAGTGGCAGCTGCATTAGTCGAAAAGAGATATCCATTGGATGATAAAAAGAGCTCAGTCTTGGATGGTTGGAGCTTAGACGAGAGCGTCGAGGGGCTTCGATCGAAGCTTCAGAGGTGGCGAACGGAGCTTCCACCGATATATGATCGTGGGATGGCCTCGAGCAGCTATCATTCGACCGGACGTCACCCGAGAAGGCATTCGGATGGAGGGAGTAGCTTGTTTTCTTGCTTTGGTAATATTTGTGGATTTGAATGCCAATGCATTTGTGGGAAGCCACAAAGGAGAAGTCTTAACAACAAGTATCGTAGCCCATCAACTGCTAGCCGATCATGGCTTTGAAAGCCCAATTCCAAGCCCAAGCCCAATTAGATTTTAAGGCCCAGTTCAAGAAGAATGGTATATTGGTATTGAGGAATTTGATTGGGGAATCTTGTTGTTTAGGTCACTCTTTCACTAAACTTGGTCATTATTATTTTTATTTACAATGCTGTAATTATCCTTTTCCTTTGGATTTTCAGGAACAGAATTTGTCAAAATAATATATATGGTTTTCTTTAGCGGAATTTCTCATAATTATATTCTCTTCTTTTTTATTTATACCCCTTTTGCACTTTCTCCTTTCTATACATTTAGACTTAAGCAAATGGAAAAAATACAATATCTTCATCGAAATTTGAACCTTAGTCGTCTTTCTTATGTACATCCAAACTTAGGCAAATGGAAAAAGTCACATGTTTTTTTAAACGTTGGTCTCGAAACCATTTTTTCCACTTCATAATCACTAAGCCACACCTGTGAACAGAGACGGACTTATGGCTTAGGTTGAGGGATCATCAAACCCCGTAAATTTCGGCAGAAATCTTTATATATATATATATNTTTTTTTTTTTTTTTTTTTTTTTTTGTATACCTTGAAAATAATTAATTTAAATCACTTGACACCCTTAACGTTAAAAGTCTTTAGGGGGCGCTAATTGAACAGAATATTATGCCGCCACTGCATTTAATTCCTGGGTCTGCCTCTACCCGTATATGTTACAAAGCTATGTGTGTTTCTAAATTTGAAAACCACATGTTTCCTCTCTTCTAGAATTGACCAGAGATACTTATCTATTTTGATCAAAGGTGTAGACAAGCCTTCCAATATTTGAGGTAACACAGTTTCTACAGAAGGCATGAATCACAAGATTTGGGCTTAACAATCAAAGGAAGACATTGTATAGCCATAGTAAAAATAATAGACAAAAATATATATATAATTTGTATATTTTTTGTATACATACAAAAATTATACAAATTTTATACACTTTTTCGGCTACCGGAAACAGCCTCTCTACCCTAGGATAGGGGTAAAGTCTGCGTACATACTACCCTCCCAGACCCCACTTGTGGGATAATACTGGGTTGTTATTTTCGGCTATCAGATGTAAATAACTTGTGTCGCGGGCTAAGAGTGATAATATCCAAAACAAAAGTCATTAGTTTAGCTTTTAAAAAAAAGGCATAAATCAGCATATTATTATGGCAAGCAAATTCTGGTCCCAATGCAATAACCATTAGACTCCAGTAATACAACAAAGAAGACATAATAGAAGTAAGAACTACTCATTTCATTTCAGAACATCCATTTCCTGGAGTAAACAAGAGAAAAAAGATAACAAATCGCGCTGCCTTTTTCGGTATACCTAAGCATAAGAGCTTAAGCTGCAACTCATCTATTAGTGATACAACATACTCCCAACTCCTAAAACGAGTTAATCAAAGCGCTTCACTGCAAAAACTCTCTGGGATCAGTGACATAACCAGTCAATGCTGATGCTGCAGCTGTATACGGCGATGCAAGATATATCTGGCCTTCCTTGTGTCCCATTCGACCAGGGAAGTTCCTATTCGTAGTTGATACACAGACCTGCAAAACAACCATTCGTAGTGTCAAGTAACGACCTACATCCCATTGACACGTTTGACTCTCAAAATCATCAATAGAAAGGTTCTGCATCTGGAGAACTTGGGTTCTAGAGACAGCCAAGGAGAAGTAACATAGCATGCAAAATTTTGTACTGGGTTCGGGATTCCAAAATTTACCAATGCCAACATAGGTGGAGCCAGGATTTGAAGTCATACGTTCGGGATTCTAGTCCGTTTAAGTTACTGGATTTTAAGTCAATAATTTTGTACATAATGAATGGATTGTTTAAGACAATTACAGGGTTTGGACCAAAGTTATCGGGTTTGACCAAACCCGTAACCCATTCTAGCTTTGCCCCTGCCCGCCAATAACCTCCTAGCATCACAACTACAACATATAACACGCCTCACTCCCAAATAAGTTGGGTCGACACGTTTCTTCTGCGTCTAGAACGAATGAAGTTCATACAATTTCATGCTATTTTAAACTATTATGGACTCGGTCTATGTGCTAGATATCATGATGGTAATTATAGCTGTCGGTTATTTGTATACTAGACGCAGAAGAAACATTTATGATTTCTAAGAAAGGGTTAATCACAAGAGAAACATTTTTCTCATGTTTATACTTCTGAAGCTATCTCTTCATTAATAATTGTTCTCAAGGAAAACATTATGATAAGCAATAATAACAACAACAACGAAATCAGTAACAGAAAATAGCATCAAACAATAACAAACTGGAACATACAATATACAGGGCGAACGAAAAATAACAAGGGAGCTACTGATACTACTAAAAAAGAACGAGGAACTATCGACTACCTACTAGCCAACTACCCTAATTTTCGACCTCCACACCCTTTTATCCTAGATCATGTCCTCAATGAGCTGAAGTAGAGTCATATCTTGCCTAATCACCTCTCCCCAATACTTCTTTGGCCTTCCTCTACCCCTTCTCAGACCCGCCACGGCCAGCCTCTCACACCTCTTAACAGGAGCATTCGTACTCCTCCTCTGCACGTACCGGAACCATCTCAGCCTCAACTCCCGCATTTTGTCCTCCACGGGAGCCACTCCCACTTTGTCCCGAATTACTTCGTTCCTAATTTTATCTCTCCTAGTATGCCCACACATCCATCTCAGCATCCTCATTTCTGCTACTTTCATTCTCTGAACATGGGAGTTCTTGACTAGCCAACACTCAGCCCCATACAACATAGTAGATCTAACCACCACCCTGTAAAACCTTTACGTCTTGGTGGCACCTTCTTATCACACAAACACCACATGCGAGCCTCCATTTCATCCACCCCGCACCGACATGACTACTATAAACTAGCTTTATAAAAATATGCTCCAGCTCATAAAGTGTCCAATGCAGATTCAACTAAGGCATAAGATTGAATTAACTTATTCTTGGTCAAGGTAAAATCTACTATCACATATACTATTTGTCCCAGACAAGCCAATGATGTTTACTCAAGAGTCAAATACACCTAAATAGCACTCCATCTGTTTCAGTTTATGTGGTAACATTACAACTTGGGGAGTCTATGAGGTTGTTCTTTGACCATATTTTTCTTAAATATTTTGAGTTCTAAATTACTATGACTTATAACACTTCTGAGGTAGTTTCCGAAAATGTAAATTTTATTTTCAAAACCTTGAAGAATCTATGTCTAATTTCACGGTAAAAATTAAGAACTTCGACCCTCATACTCCGAATCGTGCCACATAAATTGGAATAGAGGGAGTAGCATATTTTGCAAGTTAACCATTCATACAAAACAACTAACAACTTGCCTGAGCTTCATTCATGCGTGCGTAAGTGTCTTTAGGGCCACCCAAACAAGCACCACAACTAGGACTTGCAGGTGTATCGCAGCCTGCCTCCTCAAAAATCTGGGAACATGTTTTGCCGCCGGATCCTGGAACTGGGAGGCTATATACATCCATCCATACCTGAAACGGTTTTTTAACATTTACATAGTATGGTACTTCTGGAGTGATATTTTTGCAGCTAAGATACCACAGATAGTAGCAGGATGAAACATAAGATTAACGAACCTTTTGTGTAGCAGGAACGAGGAAAGTTGGAACCTTTACCTTCTTACCCTGCGAAAGACAATGTTATTTGTTTAACGTGAAAGATCTGATATATCCTGCTTAATTGGAAGTACATCATAGAACTTGCACTTTCCATATTCTAAGTTATACAACAAAGAAACAAAGCATCAACTATTTAGAATCAATTGAAAATCTGATCCAGGGTTCCGAGTCTTATTGCATGGTAAACAAGAGAAAAATAACGACTTAATCATGAAAAATGATAAAGTATTTCCTCTTCCAGCGGGACCCGGAGCAGAAATAAATGAGCTAAGATTGCCACAAAAAGAAGTGACACGGCAATCAGAATGATTTCAGATAATTGTGAAACATGGTGAAGCATCATTGCACACGTGTACTCCACCCAGTGTTGACAAAAGCGAAAAGCTCTAAAAAGCGCTCCAAGTCGATCAGGGCTTAAGCACAAAGCGCAACTAAAATGTGGGCTTTAGTGAAAAAAGGCGCAACTAAAGAAAAAAATAAAAATATAAATGCAATTCAAGAAAAAAGAAACAAAATCATTCCTAATGTCTTCATCAACAAATAATAGACTTATTTGCCGATAATATTTATCCTTTAATACCAATATAGAACTCATGGGTAATGAGGCACACACCTTAGTGCCTTGCCTACACAGAAGTGCAGTTTAAGCGAGGCGAAGCACCTACCCTGAGCTTTTCTGAGCTGCAGGGCAAAGTGAGCCTTAAATGAACTTTTGACAACACTGACTCCACCAATATACGAAAACAACAATCTAAAGGAAAAACAACAACTAGCCTAACATGGACAGCAACATTATATCATGCGCGTCAGGTTGTCAACTGTTGAATCCAACCATAATCCAGAAATCAAAATGGATAAAATTTTGAAGGTAAAGATGTTAATTAATCAATCATCTAAGCTTTTGATTTTTTTTAAAAAAATAAAATCTTCTAACCTTCAATTCCAAACTTGTTGAAATAAGCTAGATCATATTTATTTATCAATATTCATTTCGCTCCATTCAAGCCAATTTCATTCCATTACCAAAAAACTTGTCTTCAAAGCAAATAGTGGTTCTCTGTAACTAGAAATTCTCTAAATCGAAACATTTATATCTACATAGCCATAAAAGTCTCTAACCAAAACAAAAGGACTCCTCAAAATAAGCACTCCTAATTTAAGTTTTTTAATTACAACATCCAAGTCTTAATCACACCTAGTTGAATATCAATCCTTGCTTCTACTGTACTTTGTTCTTAGTTAAGTCGGCACTGATTCAGAGCGATCGTGGGACTTTAAAGAAAACAGGTAAAATTAAGAGGTAGTGGTAAAACCATTGACCATTACAACATGCTTAAATAAAAAATTCAAATTTCTTCCGAATGAAATTATTTTCAAATCACTTTTTTTGAGAAAGATAACATTTTATAAATATAAACAGCACAAAGTTTGTGCTGCTAAAAGTGACAGAATACATCCCCAAAAAGTAAAAGACTCCCCCACATTTTCAAATCACTTTATAAAGAAAAGGATAATATGCGGAAGGCAAAGTTGAGATGGTTCGGGCATGTGAAGAGAAGCATAGATGACCCAGTTAGGAGGTGTAAGAGGTTAGCCAGAGTGGATATGAGGAGGGGTAGAGGTAGGCTGAAGAAGTATTGGAGAGGAAACTAGGCAGGACATGGCACAGCTAGAGCTTACCGACAACATGTCCCTTGATAAAAAGGTGTGGAGATCGAGGATTAGGGTAGAAGACTAGTACGTAATCGAGCATGCTGCTCTTTCTTTCTCAGACCTGTAACATTATTATTAGTACGGTATGCATTTTACCGGTAGACTGCTATCTTTACTTGTTATTTGATTGGTATCTTTCGTTTTGGTATTCTTTAATATACTGTTGTTGTTACTACTTGTGGCCTGTGCTTCTTTACATCTACTGGTCTATCAAAAACAACCTTTCTGCCCTCCCAGGGTAAGGGTAAGGTCTGCGTACACATTACCTCCCCAGACCCCACTTATGGAAACTCACTGGGCGTATTGTTGTTGTTGTACTTTATAAAGAAAAGAGAAAAACATCATTCCAAGTCTGGTGGTCATGATTTCTGGTACACTCCAGTCACCAGGCAACAGTAGAGGCCATTAATAGTGAACAACTATTTTAAGAAACATTTTTAGTCATGCTTATTCATAGGAGGGGATTTCAATGGTCATATTGGGTCGTTTGTTGGTGGGTATGGCGAGGTGCACGATGGCTTCGTCTGTGGGGATAGGAACGGAGGTGGTACTTCACTGTTGGATTTCGCTAGAGCTTTTGAGTTGGTGACCGTGAACTCTATTTTTTCAGAAGAGGGAGGAGCATTTGGTTACTTTCCAGAGTATGCTGGCTAATAGTCAGATTGACTATCTCCGGCTCAGAAGGTGTGATAGGGGATTGTGCGAGGATTGCAAGGTGATCCTGAGTGAGAACCTTGCGATCCAAGATAGGCTCCTGGTGATGGACGTCAGTATCTTGATATAGCGGAAGAAGTTTGTACGGGGTCAACCGAGGATCAGGTGGAGAGTTTTGACTAAGGATAATGCGCGGGAGTTGGAGGAGCGGCTGACGACTATAGGAGCCTGGAAAAGTGGTGGGGACGCTAGCGTTATGTGGACGGCGATGACGAACTGTATAAGAGAGGCAGCAAGAGAGGTGTTGGGGGTCTTGAAGAGTTACTCTGGCAGGCACCGAGGCGACTGGTGGCGGAATGACGTGGTTCAAGGTAAAGTGGAAGCAAAGAAAGCGGCTTACCTTAAGTTAATAGAGAGCACTGACGAGAAGCAGAGAAGAGCGAACAAAGAAAGATATAAGGAGGCGAAATTAGCGGCCACGAAGGCTAAGATTGTTGTGATCGGTCGGCTGTATGAGGAACTGGGGGGGGGGGGGGAGGTAGGGACAAGAAGTTATTTCCGCTGGCCAAAGCGAGAGAAAAGAAGGCTCGAGACCTGGATAAAGTGAGGTGCATCAAAGACGAGGAAGGTCGAGTATTGATGGAAGAGGTCCGGATTAAGCAAAGATAGCAGTCGTACTTTCATAAACTTCTGAATGAAGAGGGTGGACAGAAACATTGTGTTAGGGGAATTAGGGCACTCTGAGAGTCACCACAACTTTAGGTACTATAGGCGTATTAAGGTTGGTGAGGTCATCGGAGCGATGCTTAAGATGAGTCGGGGCAAAGCGGCCGAACCAGACGATAATTTTGGAGATATGTGGGTAGAACAGGCTTGGAGTGGCTGACTGGGTTGTTTAATGTTATCTTCAGGACGAAGAGGATGCCAAATGAGTGGCGGTGGAGTACGATGGTTCCGATGTACAAGAACAAAGGTGATATCCAGGATTGTAACAACTATAAGAGTATCAAGTTACTATGTCACACCATGAAAGTTTGGGAGAGAACGGTGGAAGGGCGGTGTCTATATCGGAAAACCAGTTCGGGTTTATGCCAGGTCATTCTATTACGGAAGCTATCCACCTTATCAGGAGGTTGGTGGAACGGTATAGGGATAGGAAAAGGGATTTGCACATGGTGGTTATTGACCTAGATAAGGCGTATGACAAGGTCCCTAGGGATGTCTTTTGGAGTAGCCGGGAGGTGAAAGGTGTGTTGGTGCCTTGCTTATATTAGGACGGTTAAGGATACGTATGATAGAGCTATAACTTAAGTTAGGACTGTGGGAGGTGACTCAGAGCCTTTTCCATTGGTTATGGGGTTACACCAAGGATATGCGCTCAGCCGGTTCATATTTGCCCTGGCGAAATAAATGCACTAACACACCATATTCAAGGAGAGGTGTCATAGTGTATGTTGTTTGTTGGTTATGATTGATAAGACGCGAGGCGGCGTTAATGGGAGACTGGAGGTATGGAGGCAGGCGTTGAAGGCTAAAGGTTTCAAGTTGAATAGGACTAAGATAAAATATTTGGAGTGTAAGTTCAACGACGTGACGGGAGAAGCAGGCATGGAAGTGAGGCTTGACTCACAATCCATCCCCAAAAGAGAAAGTTTCAAGTACCTAGAGACAATTATCCAGGGAGATGGGGAGATCGACGGGGATGTCATGCACCGTATTGGGATATGGTGGATGAAATAGAAGTTAGTGTCTGGATTCATGTGTGACAAGAACGTGTCCCCAAAACTTAAATGTAAGTTCTATAGAGCGGTGCTTAGACCGGCCATGTTGTATGGAGATGAGTGTTGGCCAGTCAAGAATTCACATATCCAGAAGATACAAATAGCAGAAATGAGGATGTTGAAATGGATGTGCGGCCACACTGCTGGATAAGATTAGGAATGAAAATATTTGGGAGAGGGTGGGTGTGGCTCCGGTGGACGACAATATGCGAGAAGCGCGACTTAGATGGTTCGGGCACGTGCAGAGGAGAAGCCTAGATGCCCCGGTTAGAAGGTGTGAGCGGTTGGCTCTAGAAGGTACGAGAAGAGGTAGAGGGTGGCCTAAGAAGTATTAGGGCGAGATGATCAGGAAGTGGCGCGGCTCCAGATTTCCAAGGATATGGCTCTTGATAGGAAGGTGTGGAGGTCGAGCAATAGGGTTGTAGGTTTAGGGGTAGTCGAGCGGTTTTCCTCTTTGTATCGGCTAGTCTAGTCTGATAGTGTTTTGTCTAACACTGCTAGCGATTTATGTTGTGTTTCACACTTTTGCATAATATTTGGGTTACTACTTTTCTATTTATTTGCACATTGCTGATATTATTTTTCTGGTTTCTGTTGTTATCACGGATCTATTGTCTCTGAGCCGAGGGTCTCCCGAGAACAGCTTCTCTACACCTCCAGGATAGGGGTAAGATCTAGGGGTGTTCGTTCGGTAATTCGGTTCGGTATTTAATAATTACAGTTTGGTACTTCGATATTCGGTCTATCAATTATGCATACCAAATACCGTACCAAAGTAGTTTGGTACGGTTCGGTATTTTCTTATTTGGCTCAGTAGGTATCGGTATAATACCAAATCTACTGTAGGGGGGCCTTATGCTAGGTAACATTGACCTTTGTAGTATTCAAATTATTTTACACTGCAAAAAGAAAAGAAAAACACTAAGATACCAAAACCAGCAGCAAGAGAATAAGAATATATGCAAAAATACAAACAAAGAATTAAGGTTGTAATTGACAACTAAGTTCAGTTACATCATGCATAGGGAATGTCGATTTCAAAACACAAAAACATCATGATATTTTCTTTTTTTCTCAAATGCAACATTCTCTTTTGAAAAAAATAAACCATATCAATAACAGAAGAAAAGTTCAATTCTGTCCAATATGATTCATACAATTTCAGAAGCCGGTCGTCTTCTCCCTTCTGCTAATCGTTGGAACTCCATAGAACTGAACTCAATCTCTTTCCAAAATCTTCTTTAAATGAAAATTTTAAACGAGCTCCTAGGTAATAATCCACGCACCAGCCACCACTCTCACTGTGTTTCGAAGCTACTGTAATAATCAACCAGCTCAAGAAAACACATATTCATACATAAAAAAGACAACTTTATCGGTGAAAATCTGAAAAGATGAGTAGATCGGAGAAAATCTGAAAAGGGTTGTTAACCTAGAATCGTCCGGGGAGCAGATCGGAGAAAGAAAACACTCACTCCCGAAGTTGACATGCACTCACATAGTAGGTAGTCTCTAGTCGTGACTTGTAGATTTGTCGATGTTGGTTTGTTGCTTTTTGAGAGAAGAAATCTAGGGTTAGAAAAATGAGGGAAAAGACTAAGGGAAATAGGGAAAGGGAAACTGATACTAGGTTGGGGCGTTGGGCAGTTGGAGTGTAAGTGTTGGGCTTAGTTTTATTGGGCTCGAAAATAGAAATAGAGATGGGCTGCAGGGGCTGGTCAGTGTAGCACTTAAATATTTCGGTATTTTGGTATATACCGAAATATTGCAGACTCAATAGCGAGTACCATACCAAAACACCGAAATACCGAAAAATGTATACCGAAGAATATCGAATAACCGAATAAACCGAAACCAAAATACCAAATTAATTTGGTTCGGTTCGGAATTCGGTTTTCCGGATTTTATGTCCACCCTTAGTAAAGTCTGCATACACGCTACCCTCCCCTACGCATCGTGAATACCCTTAAGTTACACATGCCACAAAGTCGTCCAACTGGATACAAAAGGATTTGTAAGTGAGTAACCGTTGGTTTATTAGTTACCCATTCTCATAAAAATGAGTTGGTAAAAGAAAAATAAATAGAAACATATCAGTCACTCAACTTATTTAAATTGAGTGTATCGGGGTGACTTAAATAGCATAAATGTTTCTTCTTACTTTTACGAGAAGAGCCACAGGAGAGAAAAGGTAAAACCAAATCGCAAAAGTAGCCATGTTTTGCTGAGTGCACCAAATCAATATATAGAAAAATGGAGTAACATCTTACAGAAGCTAGAAAAACTTTTGCAGCAGCCATGAAGTCCTCTGTTTTTCCACCAGTACAAGATCCAATATATACTCTGTCGATTTTGACATCTTTGCATTCTCTTGCCAAAGCACGATTATCAGGAGAATGAGGCTGCAAGATTCACAGAAGATTTAGAACATTTGGAGCAGACAGTACTCAACATGAAAAGAGATTTATCTCCAGAGCAAATAATACCGAAGTCCTAAAAACAAGAAGACAAGCTTAATGCTATGCAAAGAGCGCTTTTCTAGTGTTCGTGATCTTTTGACAATATAAAATTTAAGTTCAAATTTTGTCAAATTATGAATTATATCGACACAACCTAATACAGTTAATACCATTGATGTATCCAACAAAGAGAGAAGGTTAGAACATAACTAACCTTAGCCACTAAGGGCTCCAACTTTGAAATATCGAATCTGTACTCCTTAAGATATCTGGATATACAAAAAAAAATGCGTAAATGTAGAAGTCATACCAATTTGAGATCACAAATGATAACCTAATATACTTTTTTGGTGAGACAAGAGAACAGAGGAAGGTCATATGGAAGATGACTACAAGTGCGCAACCTTATGAAAGAGTTGCATCATCAACAACAAAAAACTCAGTATATTCCCACAAGTGGGGTCTGAAGAGGGTAGTGTGAACGCAGACCTTAACCCTACCTAACGAAGATAAAGAGGTTGTTTCCAAAAGATCATCGGCTCGGAAAGGGTGAGAAGAAGAGTAAAGGAAAAGGAGTTGCATCAGATAAATAAAAATGTTGTTGCGTGTTCTAGTATTTCAAGTATCAGAAATTACATGAATCAAGTTAAAATTTGGATAGACAAATGCACCACTAGAATAATATGGAATCAATTGGTGACATCGCTACAATGGTGTTTGGTGTAAAATACCTGGCTCCTTCATCACTATAAACAGGTTCATAGGGCACAGAAGTCCTGCCCTGTGACAGCAGAAAATAAAAATAAATTAGCTGACTACAGTTTTTTTAATTCAGTCACCCACGAATATAATGTTATAAGATCTTTCTGACAGCGTGTATCAGATGTCGTTAAATTCACGAGGGAAGAGGAACAATTTAAGGAGATAAAATGTAACCCCCCAGCTTCTCCACTTACCTCAAGATAGTCATACGTCGTTTTATCAGCTGGGATGACACCATTCTTTCCCCCAGCTTCAACAACCATATTGCATAATGTCATTCTTTCTTCCATCTATTAAAACAACTAAAGCCAATATTAGTTAAAGATTTTACCTTGCTACTCCCATAAACAAGATCAAAAAAACTTACACTCAAGCTTTCAACTGTCGAGCCGACAAACTCCATTGCTTTGTATGTCGCACCAGCCACAGAAATTTCACCAATAATCTGCAATTTCGAACAAAGGACAAGAATTTGAACTCTGAAATTTTATAAATCGAACAATGTTGTAGCAAAACAGAAAAAGTGGCATAACAGATTACTTGCTGCTTATTTCTATTCACATAAAACGGCACACAAAAATGAAATGTAGAGCATCTAATGGTTACTTACTTGCAAAATCAAATCCTTAGCAAGCAAGTAATCGGGCATTTCACCATCCATTACAAATCTCAGAGTTGGAGGTACCTGCATCATACAGATGTTAAATTTCAAAGATTATGTACATTAGGAAAGAGAGCTTATTTAACTACGAAAAGCAAAATGTCGAAGAGACACTATAACAACAACAAAAAACCCAGTAAAATCCCACAAGTGAGGGTTTGGGGAGGGTAGTGTCTACGCAGACTTTACCCTTACCTTCGGGAAGGTAGAGAGGCCTTTCCATATAGACCCTCAGCAATCAAAGACACTAAAAAAAGTAAAAATGTAGCATAAACGTAAGAATCACAAACCTTGAGCAGAATCTTGCCGGTACCCAACACAAAACCTGCATCGGTATTGCCAATTCCAGTGGCGAATTGCCCAAAAGCTCCAGCAGTACATGTGTGGGAATCTGTACCCAGCAAAACCTGGGAACAAACATAACGATTTTGTAAAGTTAAAGCATACGCCAACACATAATAAAACGTCTCGACAGAGTGGATACTGAAAATTATTATTCACCTCTCCGGGCCTGCAGTGACCTTCTTGCGCAAGAGCAACGTGGCAAACACCCTTGTAATCAGGATTAGCCTGTATAGTTATTACACATTTAGTTTTCCATTTGCTAAGAGCAGATAAACAAAGTAAAAGCTTCAGCTGAGCACATAATAAATAGCAATTTTCTTCAAGGAAATAGCCATACGCGGAAGTTCCCAAGATCTTTAATGTCATAGAAGTACTTAATATTTTGTTCAGTGCAGAAATCCCTCAAGATATCCACGTTACGATTTGCTCGTTCGTCAGTTGTGAATATGTAATGGTCGGGTATAATGACAAGTTTTTCACGATCCCAGACCTATGAAATTGAAATAAGGAAGCATCAATGAGATATATAATTCGGATAAATGTATCCAATCAAGAAAATAAGTTCTTGCCTTGGAAACATAGTTTTTAGTTCATAAAAAGAAACACAGTGTTTAGTTCACAAAAACTTTCAAAAGCATTGGGAATTATTCAGTTCAGCATAAAAGGGCAGCCCGGTGCACTAAGCTCCCGCTATGCGCGGGGACTGGGGAAAGGCGCAACCTTACCCTACATTTCTGCAAGAAGTTGTTTCCACGGCTCGAACCCGTGACCTCCTGGTCACATGGCAGCAACTTTACCAGCTACGCCAAGGCTCCCCTTTAGTTCAGTATAATCTACAGAAATATTATTAAGATAGGCTTCTACTCCAACTGCCTCGATGGCCAACAACGTCATGATTGGAGACAATTGCAGTCTTAAAAAGCATAGTAAATTTCCAAATAGATAAGACTTGAAACATTTTTTATTCAGTAGATTAGACTTCAAACTTCTCATGGCAAACAAGAGACTAATTCTGACTCGGGTTTAATAAGTCCAAAGTATATGCAAGGATTATGATACAGGGAATGTTATACGATGAATAAAAAACGTAGGAATTTTTACAGTTAACAACAATACAGAGATAAAAGAATAATAATACAGATATTACTATGTATGTATTGCGTAGTTTAAGAGCATTGTTGTTCGTAGATAGTCTAATCTCTAGATATGGTAACAGACATATTATTATTACACATCCTATTCTTAATAAATAATGCATAGAAAGTTATGCCGCTAATATACTATTACTAAAACATATGTTTGAATACCCAAAAATCAAATATTGCATTAGTTATGCAAAGTTTTAAACCTTGTATTAATCACACACAACAGATTAGAGTAGTAACGCAGATTTGCTGCAAACAAAATACTGTAGTTAGTTATGCAGAATTCTATCCCTACCCTTAAACCGGAAACTGAAAGAACTTAAGACACTAACTACAAAGATCACAACGGCATTATAGAAAGATCACTTTCTGCTTCACATATTTCCACAATACATAACACATATCATTATAGAAATTCCGGTCTGTGCTTAAAGTTACATAACCAGGTACGGAAGAAAAGTCGCAAATCAAGAATCAGTTTTCGATTAATAGAATCAAAACCAAATACTCGGTTGACATTGCAACACGATCAATTTGCAAAATAAAACTACACTAGTAGCAGCAAATACCTTAGCGTTCTGTCCAAACTCTTTCTTAAAAATTCCAATAGAGCCGGGGCCACAGACATCATGTGTCATAAGAACATCAACATTGACCCACACATTGTCACCCGGGCTCACTTCAGGTTTGTCAGAAGCCTTAGCTAATATCTTCTCAGTCATAGTCATCCCAGTCTTTACCTAAGCAAAAAATATGCAATCAATAATCAAAAATCACCAATACAAACCCAACAATCAAACATCACCAAACCCGAAATCAGAAATCCAATACTAAAAAAGTCAACTTTTTTCAATGGAAGAGCACAAAACAATCAAAATATACAAGCCCAAATAATCCAAAATCAACCATGCTAAAAAGGTCAGGTTATTTTTCAATTAAAGAGCACAAAACAATCAAACCAACAACGCCAGTAATCAAGATTCACCAAACCCAAAATCGAATACTAAAAAAGCCAACTTTTTTCAATTAAAGAGGACAAAAAAAAAGGCAACTAGGTGCACTAAGCTACCGCTATGTGCGGGGTTCGGGAAAGGGCCGGACCACAAGTGTCTATTGTACGCAGCCTTACCCTGCATCTCTGCAAGAGGCTGTTTCTACGGCTTGAACCCTTGGAAATCCAGTGGTTAAAAAGCTAACTTTTTAAAGAGCACAAAACAATCAAAAATCACCAAAATTCAAAATCCAATGGTTAAAAAGCCAATTTTTTTTCCAATTAAAGAGGACAAAACAATCAAAAAAATACAAACCCAATAATCAAAAATCACCAAATCCAAAATCCAATACTAAAAAAGCCAACTTTTTTCTCAATTAAAGAGCACAAAACAATCAAAAAATACAAACCCAAAATCCAACTTTTTCAATTAAAGAGCACAAAACAATCAAAAAGCATCAAACCCAAAATCCAATACTAAAAA
>ML335021.1:0-14170 GCA_005239505.1 Nicotiana paniculata | reverse complement strand
GCGACGGTAGTACCCTGCCAAACCAAGGAAACTGCGGATCTTCGTAGCTGATGACGGTCTAGGCCAACTCTACATCGCCTCCACCTTCTTCGGATCTACCTTGATCCCATCACAAGACACTATGTGGCCCAAAAATGCCACTCAATCAAGCCATAACTCACACTTAGAGAATTTCTCATATAATCTCTTCTCCCTCAAAGTCTGAAGCACGGTCCTCAAGTACTACTCATGATCTCCCCACGATCAGGAATACACCAGAATGTCGTTAATAAGCACAATGATGAAGGAGTCAAGATAAGATCAGAACACACTGTGCATCAAATGCATAAAAGTTGTTGGGGCATTGGTCAGCCCAAATGACATAACAAGAAACTCATAGTGGCCATATCTGGTCCTGAAGGTAGTCTTTGGGATATTCGGCTCCCGAATCTTCAACTGATGATATCCAGAACGCAAGTCAATCTTTGAGAATACTATGAACCATGTAGCTGCTCGAATAAATCATTAATGTGAGGCAAAGGATACCTGTTCTTCACTATGACCTTGTTCAAATATCGATAATCACTACACATACGCATAAAACCATCATTTTTCTTCACAAATAATACCGGAGCACCCCAAGGTGATACACTGGATCTGAGGAAACCCTTATCAAGAAACTTCTGTAACTTCACCTTCAAATATTTCAACTTAGGAGGAGCCATACGGTAATGAGGGATAGAAATGGGTTGAGTGCCCAACAACAAATCAATGCCGAAATCAATATCTTTGTCGGGCGGCATACCCGGAAGATCAGCTTGGAATACATCAAGAAAGTCCATCACTACTGGGACTGACTCAATTGGAGGGGTATCAACACTGACATCTCTCACATAGACCAAATTCGTATCATACCCCTTCTCAACCATCCGATGAGCCTTAAGAAATGAAATGACCCTGCAGGGAGTATACTCTAAGGTACCTCTCCACTCTAATCTCGCCAAGCCTGGCATAGCCAGCATCACGGTCTTAGCATGACAATCAAGAATAGCATAATGGGGCGACAACCACTCCATGCCCAAGATAATATCGAAATCTACCATGCTGAGTAATAACAAATCAGCCCTGGTCTCAAAACCACTAAAAGAAATCAAGCATGACCGATATACATTGTGCACAACTAGAGAGTCTCCCACAAGAGTAGATACATAACCAGGGGAACTCAAATAATCCCGAGATACCCCCAAATGTGGAGCAAAATAAGAGGACACTTATGAATATGTAGAGCCTGTATCAAATAATACTGATTCATCCCTATGGTAGATAGGGACAATACCTGTGATGACTGAGTTTGAAGCAACGACCTCGAAATGGGATGGAAGAGCATAGTAGCCTGGCCTCACCCTCTAGGGCGACCTCTACCTCCCCGACCTCCACCTCGAGCGGACTGAGGAGATGGAGTGGCAATTGGGGCTAGAAGAATAGATGAAGGACCCAACGAATCACGTGGAGGCTGATAAGACTGTGGAGGTGCACCCCTCCTGGCACTGGGGCAATCTCTAGTCATGTGAAGAGTGTCACCACACTCAAAACAAGCCCTCGGAGGACGTTGTGGCTGAGACTGAATAGGATCCGGCCTGCTAGGCTGGACGGTAATAGTACCTTGAACTGGAGGCACATTGGATAGTGGCGGTGTATAATACGATCTTGAGGTATAAAAGGAGTTGGAGTACCGCTGGCTACTGGAAAGGCTTAGTGAATAGGGCGACCCACAAATCCCCTACCGTAACGTGTTGTTGGTGCACGAGCTCCTGAAAAATGGCCAGACCCTCGAGACCTCTTGGCCTCTCTCTCCTCTCGGTCCCGGGCGAACATGTCGTCTACTCTCTTTCCAATACTCACTGCCTGTTGATAAGTGATATACATCTCCAACTCTCTTGCCATACTGGTCTGAATACTAGGGTAAAGTCCATAAATGAAGCGGTAAACCCGCTCTCTGACTGTGGCAACCATGGCTAGTGCATACCGAGCTAACTCAATGAAATGGACTACATACTCTGACACAGTCATAGTACCCTGGTGCAACTGCTCAAACTCTGCGTACTAAGTATCCCTGAGGCTCTTAGGGACATACTCTCGTAGAAACATCTCTGAAAACTAAGTCCAAGTGAGTGAGGCTGCCTCGTCCGGACTACTCAGCTCATAGGCCCGCCACCACTGATATGCAGCTCCTCTCAACTGGAAAGCGGTGAAAGAAACACCACTGGTCTCCACAATGCCCATAGTGCGGAGAATACGATGAGACTCCTCAAGAAACCCCAGAGCGTCATCTGAAGCTAGTCCGCTGAAAATAGGTGGGTGGTACTTCTTGTACCTCTCAAGTCTAAGATGCTCTACCTCAGAAGCAACTACCCTTGTCTCATGTTGTACCGGAGCCACTAGGGGCATAGGACTGGCCCCTCTACTCAGGAATGTCGGCTGCGGGAGTCTATGCCCCTCCTCCGACCTGAGATGTAGCGGGAGCTATCGGAAGTAGCTCAGCCTGAGCTAGAGTGCTGAACATGCTCATGAACTGAGCTAAAGTCTCCTGTAAGGCTGGAGCAGCAATAGGGACCTCTGGTGCCGGCTCTCCAGCTGGGGCTGCTATAGGCTCCTCTGGCGCTGCACTCGTCGGTGCTTGGGCTGCACCGCGTGGTCATCCTCTACCCCGACCCCAGCCTCTGGCGGCTCTGGCAGGGGACTCGGGATCCTGGTCATAGAATTTTAGAAGTTTTTATGTCAATAACTCGCACGACAAGGAAATCAAAGAAATATGATTGTTCTTAACAGTTACATAGCCTCCCGAAGATAGATACGGGCGTCTCCGTATCGATCCACGAGACCCTAAAAAATTGACTTGTGACTTGTGACTCCTATGAACCTAGACGCTCTGATACCAACTTGTCACATCCTGATTTACCCTCTGAAGGTGTCGTGACGGCACCTAGTCTCTATGACTAGGTAAGCCTACTTTAATGGGGAAAACTTTAAATAAAACGTAAGTAGTAAAGGGGAAAAGGGGCAATGACATAAGTAAAGTACTGGCAGCTCGGCTCAAAACAAAACATAACTTCCCAAAACCCGGAATATCACAGACAGTCACAAGCTTCTAACACTACTGTAGATGTAACAAAAAACTGGAAAAGTACATAAAAACGTCTCTACAAGATAGAATAGAAGGAGACTCGGAGAATCCTACGGACGTGGCAGAACTACCTTTTTAGTCTCCCGGAATCAACAACACCGACTAACCACGAGGGTGATAGCTCGTACCTGGATCTGCACACGAAAACATGTGCAGGAAAGGGCATGAGTACATCACATTTGGTACCTAGTAAGTGCCAAGCCTAACCCCAGTCAAGTAGTGACGAGGTCAAGTTAAGGCACTACTGGATTTCTAAATAAGTTAGTTTAAAACAGTACAAAATATAGGTAATGTCTATAGTAAACAATTTAAGGAAAAAAACAATTTAAGTTTTTACAGTAAAAAAAATCCTCGACTCAACACAATCTATCACAAGGTGGAAGTTACATGGGATAACATCCCGTAGTTTCAAATGATTATGCAGTACAGGGGGGGATCTCCCGGAATACGTTTGTAGTTCCAACATAAATATGCAGTACAGGGGGATCTCCTAGAATATGTTTGTAGTCCCAAAGTAAATATGCAGTACAAGGGGATCTTCCGGAATATGTCCGTAGTCCCAAAGTAAATATGCAGTATAGGGGGATCTCCCAGAATACGTCCGTACTCCCAAAGTAAATATGCAGTACAGGGGATCTCCTGGAATACGCCAGTAGTCAGAAAGTAAATATGCAGTACAAGGGGATCTCCCGGAATACGTCTATAGTCCCAATTTAAATATGAAATGCAAATGAATGCCGGATAAGGTTCATTTAAAAAGTTCAGGAGAAAAATCACATGCAAGACAAGGGATAGGACTAACTAAGCATGGTACACATATTATTAAATAGTAAATTCAGGTAAAGCAGGTAGACATGCTCCTTCCTAATCTAAACTACACAATTAGCACATTAAACAATGAAATAAGAGTGAAATGATTTATGGCATGGAAGGAAAAATGGAATTTTTTGCAACAATGGCCCGTGTACGTACTCGTCGCCTCACGTACACCGCATCCATACAACGAATAGTATCAAAACAACCTAAGGGGAAGTCCCCAACACAGAGTTACACAAGTCACTTACCTCGACTGCTCTACTGAACTCAAAACCACGCTCTTTCCACGAGTACCCGACTCTGAATGGCCCAAATCTATTCAATTGCATAATGTAAATATCATTGTAAGAAATCGATGTAGCTAATTGGTTCAAGGATAATACGCAAAATTAGGAAAATTGCCCAAAAGGTCCCCTAGGCCCACGTCTCGAAATTGAGTCAAAGTTACAAATTTAGAACACCCATTCACTCACGAACTCACTCGAACAATAATCATCGAAAATCGATGTCAAAACCTTATTAAATTCTCGAATTTTTATTTGGGGAATCTTTCTCCCATTTTCATGATTTTTCACCCAAATTGATTGATTATATTGAAGAAATTGATATAGATTAATGATATACAAGTGAATTAAGGTTAGGAATCGTTACATATGAGTCTTCTCTTCAAAACCCACTAAAAACCGCCTAACCCCGAGCTCCCAATCATTTTAGAAAATATGAATTCCAAACCCTCGAATTTTGTATAAACAACCTAGCAATTCCGCACTTGCGACTCATTGGACTGCACATGTGGTCCCGCACTTGCGGAAAATATATCGCAGGTGTGAAAAATCCTTAAGTGGGCTAGAATCGCACCTGCGGTCACTGGGCCGCATCTGCGAAACTCTGGCCTCACCTGCGAGCCTGGCTTACCCAGTTCAATTTTGCACCTGCGATGCCCCCTTCCGCACCTACGGGTCCGCACCTGCGGCTCCCCTTTCCCAGGTGCGAAACACCAGCACCATCAATACTTCAGCTGGTTTTAAGTTCAAAAACCATCCCGTTGAGCATCTGAAACATCTCAGAGGCTCCCCAGACCTCAACCAATCTTACCAACCATTCCTAATACCTTATCCAAACTTAGTAGAGCCTTCAGAACACATCATATAACATCAAAATCACCAATTATGCATGGTTTCAAGCCTAAGAACTTATGAAATTTCAAAAATCTACAACCGATGCCGAAACACATCAAAACTACGAATGATCTCAAATATTACACACTAGTCATAAATAACACTATGGACCTACATCGACTCTTTGAATTCCATTCAGAGCCCGATATCAAATTTTCACCTATCAGCCGAAATCGCCGAAATTCTAACTTTTGCCAATTCAAGCCTAAATCTACTACAGACTTTGAGAACACATTCTGAACATGCTCCTAACCTCTAAATCAATTAACAGAGCTAATGGAGTGCACAAAATTCCATTTCAGATAGGTCTTCACACAGTTCCAACTACGGTTCGATTTCTAAGGCTTAAACTTATATATAAGGACTCTGTGTCCAAAAACTATCTGAATTTCGCAACTAATCATTCCGACAAGTTCCATATGCAGATATAAAAGTGGGGAAAGCAGTTATTAGGGTATCGGGGCGCTAAATCTCAAAACGACCGACCAGGTCGTTACACCCCTGCACCTTGTATGCAGATCCAGGTATATCGGGACCCGGTTGCAGTTGCTAATTAGCTGTCATAGTTTCTTTTTGAGTTTTCGAGGTAGCAGCTGATGATCGCAGCCTTATTTTTTTCTTCTTTACCTTCCTATCGCCTTTTATTATTTCAGACAGTATTATATCAACCTTGTATTTCGACATTTTATTTATAGTAGCTCATGACTCGATGACACTAGTTATGAGATTGGTTTTTAATTATGTTTTAATGATGATAAACTTTTAAATGGATTTGTAATGATAATTTTTCTACTAAATTAATGACTTTTCTGAAAACAACTTTAAACCAAAATAAAATGTGTGGCTTTCCTGATTCCACGATAGGTGCCATCTCGGCCGGGTGTTTTGAGGTCGTGACAAGCTGGTATCAAAGCCTATGTTACATAGGTCTCACAAGTCATGAGCAGTTTTAGCAGAATCTTGCGGATTGATACGGAGACATCTGTACTTATCTTCGAGAGGCTGGTGAACCCTTAGGAAAACTCTCACATTCTTGAATTCTTGTCGTGCGAATCCATTAATTCACCCTAAAGCGTAACTCTTTAAATTACTTCCATGTATTTGGATGCGAACGTGAGAGCTCGATATCATCTTTGCATCAACGGCTTGTGATTTCCATGGGTTAGGTGCGAGATATGATTTTAGCATGTTGATAATGGGCCAGTCTGGAGGACTTGAGGCCGGGTTTTGTCTATGGATTGAGTGCTGAGATTTCAATTGTGTGAGCACATTCATTTGGGACTTATATGTCCGTTTGTGTCCTTATTGGTGGGATTTTTGTGACTGGATAACTATGTGGCGAGTGTGATTTGATGGTGAGGTGTGTTCAGATTGTTTGGTTGTGACAAAATGATTGGCTGGAGAGGTAGCAAGAACTATTGAGTGTTTGACTTCTGTCTTGCGTTGGCATATGGACTCGAGTTGTGAGTGTAGTGAAGGACCTCTCATGTTTTTTAGTTGTAGAGTGAAGTGGATTGTTCCGTTGTGTTATGAGTTCCTGGTGATGTCTTTTGGGCTGACCCATGCCCTAGTAGCGTTCATGTATTTGATTAATAGTGTATTCCAGCCGTATTTATACTCCTTCTTTATTGTATTCATTGATGGCATCTTGGCATATCCACATATCCAGGAGGAGCATACTCAGCATTTGAGGGTGGTGTTATAGAGATTTAGGGAGGAGAAGCTTTATGCAATGTTCTCCAAGTGTGAATTTCAGCTAAATTTAGTAGCATTCTTAAGGCACATGGTTCCCAGTGAGGGTATTTAGGTGGTCAGACGAGTGTGGAGAGAGCTTCTAGAAAATCAAGATTGCATTAACCATAGCTCCAGTGTTAGTTCTATCATAAACTGTTGGTTCTTATACCGCGTATTGTGATGCCTCGAGGGTAGGCATTGGTTGTGTTTGAATACAAGAGGGTAAAGTGATTGTGTAATAGCTATGATCTTTGGAAGGGTATAGAAAGATATCAGTTTGAGGCTAAACAGGTGGGGTTATCCCTTGCAGAATGTCCTGAGGTTGTGTGATCCTTATGTGGTTTTGTAGCAAGTTCTCTTTTTCCAGTAAATGGTATATGCTGTAATTTGAGTTTATATCGCTTGTGGAAGTTGGCACGGCTATTACAATGGTGAATTCGAGATTGTAGATGATTTGAGATATTAGATGGCTTGTTCTATATGAGATTATGAAGGAGTTAGTTGAATTTCACTGTGGTATTGTGGCGGTGATAGCGTATGGGAATTATGAATTATTATTTGTCTTGATCTATGGCTTTGAGCCTAGTGGGGGAGTCTGCTAATGATAAGTTGGTTGCACAATTATGTGGTGTATTGGTTTCAGTTTGAGGTATACTGGTGAATCCATTATAACCTGCAGAGGTGGAGTTTGAGAATGACTTGAGTAATTGAAATTTTTGGATACATGTTGTAATATACACTAGGGAATTTTGTTTCATTGAATGTTTGAGTTGTATTTGTAAAGGGTGTAGTGTGTGCGGAGGAGGAATTTGGCTGGTTGCTTAGAGGTGTGGATTAATCCCTTGGGTGTTGGTATGTTAATGGGGTAAAAGTCGTTCGGTCTGTTTGATCAGTTTAATTGAGATGTGTGTAGAGTAGATGGCTCTCAAGAATGGTTCTGATGGATTCAAGGTTATATGTAACAATTGGGAATCTTCAAGATGTGTATTGGGATAGAAACTGAGATTTACGTTGGAGGGTGTCAAAGACTTGTGGCATTACTACATTATCATGGATTCTACATATCAGTGTCAGGAAAGTGAAGGTAATGGCTTTAGATTCGCAGGAAGTCTCTTCAGGGTAAGTATTCAGCAGCTTATCAGCCTTAGACGATACGATTTTATCCTTGGGTCTCATGTGATGAATCTGGGTTGAGAATTGTGGTATTATGGCCAGTAGAAGTATCAATTCGAAGGTAATTTAGAAGGAACTTGGATTAATAGGACAACTTGTTAGTAGGTTGAATCGGTACAGTAATGGGTAAGATTGGCTCCTGATATTCTTATGATATAGTGGGTTTCTATACGTGATTCATGCAAATGCTCTTGGGTTTTGACGGCCTGCGTAGCTTGGTTGATTTAGAAGGATTCCGTCCTGGCAGGTTAGACCAGTACAATTGGTTTCAGAGGGTTCTCAATGGTCTCTACCATAGTTGAGATGTATATTTCCTATCTGGTGCGTGGGGCCTATGTCATATTGTATATTTCTCTGGAATAAATTGACCACACCCAACTATGTCTTATAAAAGACAAAGTGGTCGTTGCAAATATAATCCGGTTTACAGTCTGGAGTCGAATCCTCAAGGAACTAACTTATCTATTACAACTTGTGGTGATGCTACTATAATCTCACACAATTTCCGGATGCAAGATTTTTATCAATAAATATTGGGTTTTGTTTACTAAAGTAAAACAATATTGACACTAACAATATTCTAGATTAAATATAGTTCAATGTTAAAAAGATCTAGGGTATTGATTTCCCCAATTGCCGGATTAAGCCTTAAATCTTTTGCTATAATCTCGCTGTAATAATCTATGAGGATTATGAGCTATGGGTTACCGCAATTATCTCTCAATCAACTACGATAATTCACTAAAGGATTCTCTCGAACTACTCTAGCTGATAGTCTATATTGCTCAAAATTATATCCCACCAAAGTTTCGTAATCTCTAACCCTACTTTTAAATTCAAGTAATGAATCTCGTCAATTACCCAAAAGTGGTGTTGTTCAACAACAATCTAACCTAGTATTCTGTCTCGNATAACCCCGGCTTGATTATAACAAGATTGAATTAAAACTTCATCTAACAATTGGTTCCATCAAACCTAGACGGATTTTTTAGCTATTCATGCTAAATTACAAAGAAAGCATAGAATAATTCATCATTCCCAAAATAATGACAAAAGATGGAGAATAGAAAAAATGATAATTGTAGCCGGGTCTTATCACACTTGTTCTCCTCCTAAAAGTTGATCTAACACAAGTTTAAAACATAGATATCCTGTCTTTTGGGCGAGCTGGACTTTTTATAGGTTAAGAGGAATTGCCCCCAAGCTTCCAATTTTACCCCTGAATTTACCGCGTGCTGGACAAGACTAGCGCAGCTGCGCTCGTGGGCGCGCTACTGGCCGCACTAAATGCGATGCATACTGTCTCTGACTACTAGGCTAGTGCGGATGCGCTAATGGATGCACTATGGCCGCGCTAATGGCACTTCAATCTGCCTGCTTCATCTGGACTAGCGTGGCCGCGCTATTAGATGCGCTATAGGCCGCGCTAATGGCGTATCTTTCTGCCTCTTCTTTTCTTCCTCCTTCTTTCACATGCTCTTAACTCCGAGGGGTCTTTCTTGCTTTAATTTAGCTCCAGAAACCATCCTATGTCCTCATAAACATGACTTGCTCCTACGAAATATAAAATTCCCAATTAGAGCCATTTTAACGTCATTTAACCTTCCTGTGACAGTGAAACATAATAGAGTTGGAGTATAAATAGACGCTAAACTACATGAATCTCGCCTATTATCAACACCCCACACTTAAATCATTGCTCGTCCTCGAGTAATCCACCATACTCTACAAAGGTCCTTTCACTAAGCATTTTCCCTAACGTGTCACACAAAGAACATATCACAAGAGTTGTGTCTAGTAGTGTAACATCTATGCCTCAAGAGTCGACTCTCACGGGCCGTGCAATATTCTTACTTCCTCAATTTACTCTATACAAAGGTCAAAACTTACCTTTCCGTCATGAATCAAATTCCCTCACATCACACAAGAGAGTAGTTCCACAAGTAATAACATTAAGAACAATTAGGAACTCAAATAGACAAAATTCACTCACTCTCAGAAAGAACACTCATATGCCACAAAGATGCACCATAGGCTTTCCCGTAGTGTACTACTCTACTAATCAAACCCATTCAGTCTAAGATCAATTAGGACTTCACTTGGTTGTAATGTAGGCTAAAGGACAGGTAGGATATAGTTGGATATAGTGACTAACCTCCCTAATCACTTTTAATACAATTACTTTCGCATTCAAGACCATACTTATGCCAGACAAGATATTCCACCGCTTTTCTCTTTATACTACCCCAAACTCCTTTCGGTGCAGCTGTATCAAGTCACCACTTATCAAAGACTACATTTATTTATTGTCTTTACTCTTTTTTTTTCAAGTGGCGCTTATTCTTATTTCCAACAGAGTGCACCTTTCTTTTTATTTCATTGGCTCCGCTCAAAAACCAAATCAACCACCCCACACTTTGATTTTTACATATTTTATAACAATCCAAGTGCTCATGGGAGGTAAAAGGGTTCAAACAGATGGGTAGTTCAAACTATTGGGTATAGTTTGTAATGTGGTTGCCAAAGAAATAGGCTTATAGGCTCAAAGGTGTTGACTATGCTAAATTACATTTATGTGGGTATGTTTATATATATGGCTTAACAAAGAATGTTTACATCACTTCTAGGAATGAATGAAGCTACTTGTTTTTCTTAGCAAACACACATGACAAGTTCTAGGCATCAAATGTGGAGCATAGAATACAATGAAATACACCTCACACACATATGGCACATGACTCACTCCTGATTGGCTTATTAAGACACTCTCATTGAGTACTCAAGTTAGTTACAACATACAATCTTAAGGCACTCTACAAGAATCAACAACTGAGCCTAAGTGTCACACTCTAGTGTCTATTGTGTTCGGGTGTAACAACGCTAAGGGATTCTTTTCCTATTTCAGCTCATCCCATAATTACCTAATAAAAACTAAAAACAAACTAAGCAAACAAAAAAAAACTAACTACACCTGGTTCAAGCCAAACCCTTGGAAAAGAACCGTGGCCAAAAGAAAAACCAAGGGGAAGTTACTAAACTACCTAAAATAAAAATCTTTTTGGTATTTTATTTAGACTTACTTCCCTCAAGAAAACTGTCTAGGAGATCCGTCGCCAGGAAGATTCCACTATATTTTCTGAACTTTTTTTTTGAGATTGTGGTCGGCTTAAACCCTCAAAAACCCCGTCAAATGAGATCCATCGTCGGGACAAGTCGACTTAAATAGTTACACTACTACTTAAAACAAAAAAAAAAACAAAAGCAAACAAAACTCACGAGAAACTAAGGGAGAACATATAACATGTACATTCCTACACATATACATGTACAATGAATTATTTTCCCACCCCACACTTAAAATGAAGACATGTCCTCATGGCATTCAAAGTAAAGCAAAGAGAGGTAGAGAAACTTCCCTGAAGGCTCACTCTTGGTCGGAGAGTGTCCCTAGGTTCAGGTTACATGCACGACTCATGGCTCGCAGCCACCTCATGATTTTCTTTTCTGGTTTGGCATTTTAGGTGGCCAGCGCATCAACTCTCGACCCCAAGTCATCGACTGAGGTACCTAAAACCTTCCATCTCCTGCGCTAGGTTATCCATTAACCCTGACTAACCCTAGACGGGCCTGCTACGCCGGCAACATGCTCCTGGGTGGGCAGGTCCTCTCCCATTTCTAATTGCTCGTCCTCCTCGTCATTACTATCAGCCACTATCGCATCATTTCCAGTGGTTACATTTTCTACTCGAAAGGCATTCTCCGTCGGCACTTTTATATCGACCGCCAAATTTCCCGGTACCCCGGTTGCAAGGCATAATCTAGTGAGAAGAGAGGGGAAGAAGAAGCCATACCTCTTAACTGGAGAGCGAACAAACATCTCCTCGTGCATGAGCTTGGCCACGTCAAAGTTGTGGCCTATCATTAAGCACCAGATCAGACAAGCACAAGGAGCATTTACCCCCGAGGTGTTGTGGGATGGTATTAGGTGGTTGTTGATCAGATATAGCCAAAAATTCGCTTCAAAAGTGAGTGCTGACGAGTGAAACTTATTCCCGTACTTGTACCACTGAACCTCCTTGCCCGGAACACAGATAATTGGAAGGAATTCTGTCCACTGAGTGAAATGTCTACCATACACCTCATGTCCATCGTCCATCTCCGCTGCAGGACCTGGCAGCCAATAAAGCCTCTGAATGGCTTCCACTGAGGCGTCCACCGACTTCTTCCTTATGGTGACCACATAACTCTTGTGCTCCGGACTATTTGCATAAAATTATTTTACTACCATCGCATTTGTATCATCTATCTCCTCAAAGAACACATCCAACCGACGCCGCATCAACTCCTTGTACATCCTTGCATAGTCAAACCGGAGGGATGCTGTATTTATGCCCCATTCTGGTATTTCCACCTTCGATTCCTTCTCAGCAAACCAGTCTTGAGCCTTAGCAGATACGAATATGTTGCTATTATAAGGCCGAGTATTAGTGGACGTTTGTGCCCTCGATGAACCTACTTGTCTGCTGGACGAAGATCCGGTGGCTTGACGCTTTCTGGAAGGTGACATCGTACCTACAAGAAGGACATCATTACTGCAGCACAAACGAGATGACCCAACTTTGGTTACTCAAACTTCACCTTTACAATTGGTCACACTTTGCATTGCCATTCACTGGGCATTTAAACAAACACTTGGTGGGCATCATGTACCGTAGCCCCAGATTAATCAATTTGAACCACAATTACCACCACAATTGCCCCAAATTCACCAACTAAATCAAGAGATACAACTCCAGAATTACCACCACCCACAGGCACTAAGTATACACTACAACTACTTCTAAGAAGAGAGAAGAAAGAACTATGACCTAACAAAAATTAAAAATAAAACCTAAAAAAATTAGAAAAATAAAATAATTGGCAAAGAGAAAACATACTTGTGGTGTGAGAAAATAGTGAGAAGTGAAGAAGTGTGTTGGGGTTTGAATGAGCAAAGAACTTGGGAGGATAAGAATTTAGAGTAATTTGAGGAAGGTAGAGAGGCGACCGTTTTCTTTTTGGGTGGGGAGAGAAAGAGTTTAGAAGAGAAGTGATTTAGGAGGAGTAGGAGAGTAGGGGGTTAGGGTTTTGGGGTGGGGGTAAATTAAAATAAAAATAAAAATAAAAATAAAAACATAAAAAAACTAACACTTACAAACCTACCAACAACCTCACTAGCGCGGTCGTAGCGCATTCATAGTGAGCCAGTTTTGAGGCCCTTTAGTGCGGCCACTAGCGCGATCACTAGCACGCCCGTGCTAGTAGCGTCGATACGAGGTAGAATGGAGGTCCTTTAGCGCGGTCACTAGCGCAACCACGCTACTCTCAGGCAGAAAGGTCCTTGATTAGTGTGGCCACTAGCACGGCTGCGCTACCCCAGGCCTCAAAATTTTCCCCTTTTTCTATCTTTTCCTCAGTGTGGCTGGATTCGACCCTCACCTAAGCACATCTGCATGTGTTAGTACTTACAACAATTTAACTATCCTAAAAATACTACATGTTGGGTTGCCTCCCAACCAACGTCGTAATTAATGTCGTAGCACGACAATTACAAGACGTCAATGGGTTTCTTTCCATGAAGCGCTTGATTTAATGTCGCAGCATGACGCAGACTCTTGCCATCACTCCTCATTTGTGTATTGGGGTTCCTCCAGAGTTATTACCATGTTGTTTCCTTTTTCTTCACTCATACCAAGGTAATGTTTCAACCGCTGCTCATTCACTGTGAATTTGTCGTCCTATCTTCTGATTCGATATCTACAGCTCCACTTGGGAACATTTGCACCACTTTGAACAGTCCTGACCATCGAGACTTTAACTTATCCGGGAACAACCTCAATATTGAGTTGTATAGCAGCACTAACTCGTCGGGTTTGAAGTTCCGATCCAAGATGTGCTTGTCGTGCATTGACTTCATCCTCTCTTTATATAGTCGAGCACTCTCGAATGCGTGGAACCGGAATTCCTCAAGCTCATGCAGCCCATTAACTCTGTTGGTGCCTGTTGTTTCCATGTCTAAGTTCAACTGCCTCAGTGTCCACAATGCTTTATGTTTGAGCTCAACCGG
>MDKI01143563.1:0-12582 GCA_005239505.1 Nicotiana paniculata | reverse complement strand
TGTGTGTGTGTGTGTGTGTGTGTGTGTGTGTGTGTGTGTGTGTGTGTGTGTGTGTGTGTTTTATTCCCATAAAAAACTAGTCAAAAAAATCTATTATATGCTACTTAGAAGCACAAGTAACTTGAGTCGAAAAGAATAAAATGTTCTACATGAAGGAACAAAAAGGATGACTAACCTGCAATTTGAACTTTGAACTTGCTGGTATGAAAGAGAATATAGTTCTCTTTGTATTTGTAAAAAAAGTTGAATATTCGTTGCTTTTAGCGGATATTAGCAGACTAGTGGACACGATAAAGAATTGAGAAATACCATGAATTAGTGCTTCAATCAATAAAAAAAGTCTTGACTTTTAAATTTAATACATTTCAGTTCATTTTTAAAAATTTTGAGTAATTACCAATCTAACTTTTGGGAATTGGGGTATTATATGAAGGACTTATTCAATAAATTTTATTTTAATTTGAAAAAATCTCTGGGGCTTATGCCTCACTAAAAACGTGCCTCAAATGCCCGGGCGTACACCCTGAATTGCTGGGCATACACCTCATGAGACTTTCGCTCGACACCATCGCCTCAGGGCCTGTTTGGTGAGCCTTACCCCAGGGCTCGCCCCGAAAATGCCTTTTAAAATACTGATATATAATAGAGATAATAAGAGATGAGGTGACACCTCTCTTTGGCCAAAGATCCTATTTATCTATTTTCTCATTTTTTTGACCATTTCTCTTACTTTTCTTATCAAATACTCTATTTTTCCCGTCCATTTTTTTATTATATAGAAGAGAGAAGAGGAGTCATTTCAAATATATTAGTGCATTGTTTGCTTGTACAGTAGGCTCAAAAGTTTGATTGTGGGATGAAAAAATAAAAATAAAGTGGTCATAATCTATTAAATTTTTTAGGTGGACCCCACTTTCCATTCAACCTTCACTATCCTCATTAAATTCGTTACTTGATGGTTATTATTATTTTTTCAGTAAGTGCTTTTAACTAGAAATATTATCTTTGGTAATTTTATAATTCAAATGCTCACCTGATTAAAAATATTATGTAACATACATTTATATATGACAATTCTATTATCTCTTTAAGAAATATTATTTCATTTATTTTATTTATTAACTATTTCAGATAAAGAAGATTTTATTTTTAAGAAATTAGTGATAATTTATGTGAATTTACATTCATATGTTCTTATATTATTATCAATTGATTTTATTTTTACAAAGTTTCTCATTAAATTGCAATTTCAATTGGAATACTTTATAAAATAAGAAAAAAATATTTAAGAATAAAATATAATTTCAAGTTCCCTTTTTTTCTTATAGAATATTAAAATTTGTTCAAATTGTATAATAAGCATCCCCTCTCTAAAATATGATTTGAGAATATCTGAAGTAAAAATTAAGACAATTAATTTGTGGAATTTTTTTCTTTTAAAAATCATTATATATTAAAGTATGAGAAGTATCGTCACACATGATTATATGTCTCCCTCTATGGTCGAAGTTAGTTGGATACTTCCTTTATTCAATAAGAATTCAACATTATAAATTTCAAAATACATAAATATACAATTAATTACTTGTAAAAAATCTCAACAAATAACTATTGTGATGAAAATGTATTATACCCTAAATAGATCTCAATCATATCAAATAAAACTAGAAAAAATTGTAATATTTCAATTTAAGGTCAACTTGATTAGTATTTAGAGTAATAGGGAGATAAATTTATATTTAATATTATGTCATTAAACTAGAACAAAATACAATTTTCTTGTTAAAAATTCTTAATAATTAAAAATCACAATTATTATTTCAAAGAACCAAAAAAACACCTATTTATCAACTATTTGGGTATAAAATTAATATGTTTTATTATTCAAATTTTGATTTGTATAAAAAGAAAAGGTAATACATTAACACAACTCAAAATACTAAAAGAATAAAACTATATATCATTCAATTTAAACAATGAGAAAAATACATCACGACTTATTATCCAATTGACTTTTTAATCGTTATTTTATAATAATTAATTTAAGCTTGGTCGTGCAAAAAAATTTTAAAATAAAAAAGTGTAGACCCTATATAGAAATAATTAAATTGTACTTGAATTAATATCTAATCATTGTATAAAGTAAAATTTCGACAAGTATTATAAAGTGATTGGTATAGTAATGCGATTTTAGAAAAACTAAAATGCACATAATGCAAAAGATAAATAACAATACAGATAATCGTGGTTCTATACGTGTAACGACCCGACATGTCCTTTTGAGTATTTGCACTTCGCTCGATATTTTGAGAGCTCAAGTATCACCGCATGATGTATTATGACTTGCGTAAATCGTCGGTATTGGTTTTCAAGCTATCCGGAATCGATATGGAAGAATGAACTTCAAGATTTGAACCCTAAGTTGGAAGAGTTGACCAAGTTTGACTTTTTAGCATTTGACGTGGGAAATGGAGTTTCATTATTTCTGTTAGCTCCGTGAGGTGATTTTGGACTTAGGATCGCATCCGGACTGTAAGTTGGAGGTCCGTAGTTGAATTAGTCTTGAAATGGCGAAAGTTGGCTTTTTGAGAAGTTTGACCGGGAGTGGACTTTTTGATATCGAGGTCGGATTCTGATTCCGGAAGTTGGAATAGGTCTGTAATGGAAAATGTGACTTGTGTTCCAAATTCGAGGCCAATCGGAGTTGATTTGATATGGTTTGGATGCTCGGTTGCGATTCTAGAAATTCTTGAAGTTTAAGTTTGATCTTTATGCGTTTTGGCGTCCGATTCGTGGTTTTAGAGGTTATTTTGATGATTTGAGACCCCGAGCGAGTCCATGTTAGGTTATAGAACTTGTATGTGTGTTTAGACGGGGTCCCGGGGGTCTCGGTTGTGTTTCGGATAGGCTACGGGCTATTTCCTTCTATTTTTGGACTAATGATATCTCTTATCTGGTTTTCTCCTTCGCGTTCTCGTTCGCGTCTTATCCTCCGTGTTCGCGTCTTCTCCTCCGCGTTCGTGATGAGTAATCTTGGAGGAGGTAATATTTGTTCATCGCGTTCGCATGAATACGATCACGATCGTGATCGTCAACCTTTTCCTTCTTTGCGTTCACGTACTTTCTTCCGCGTTCGCATAGTGAAGACCAGGACCTAGGCCCTGGTGAACATTCCTTCTACGTGTTCGCATTATTCTGTCTGTGAACGCGTACTTATGTTTTTCCCTCTTTCGCGTTCGCATGCCTATCCTCACGTTCGCGTAGGCCAGTGGTGAGCCATCAGGTTTTTCCTTCTCCGCGTTCGCGAGCTTGTTGTCGCGTTCGCGATGACCAAACTGAACATCCTTTGTTTTCTTCTTTGTGAACGCGATGGTATCTCCGCGTTCGTATGCATAAACACCTGGGAAGGCAGAATATAATCTTAAATCGAGGGTTATACCATTTTTATCACATTTTGACTTGTAGAGCTCGATTTTGAGCGATTCTTTGCGAGGTTTTCAAGCAAATCAACTGGGTAAGTTTTTTTCACCTAAAATTTATTATATGCCTTGATTTTATCTTTATTTTTTTCATTTAAATTGTGTTTTGCGTTGGGGAAAATGGTGGTTTTTTAAGAAAGTTTTCAAAATGTAAATTGATGATTTGAAGGGCGAATTTGTTTCAGAACTTGATAATTTTTATATGGTTGAACTCATATCGGAGTGAGTGTTTGGGTTTTATAAAATTTATCGTATTCCGAGGTGCGAGCCCAGGGAGTTGACTTTTATTGACTTTTTAGAAATTGAATAAAAATCACAGCGTTATTAATTAAAATTATTTCCTCTTGCATTGTGTGATGTATTCAAGTCGTCTTGGGCTAGATTGAGATGAGCGAAGATGAATTTGTAAAGGAAAGGCGAAAATTGGGTGTGGAGTTAGCCGAATTGAGGTAAGTGTTTTGCCTAACTTTGTTGAGGGAATTTTTCCTCCTATTTGTCATTGTTTGCTACATGCAGGGGTGATACATATATGAGGTGACGAACGTATATGTATGTGCCGGGGTTAATCATGCTCGAGGGTAGATCATGTTATAATTGTGTCTTGTAGAATTTCATAACCTTCTTGCTTCATGCCTCACTTGACCTTTAGATATTAAGAACGTAGTGTTAAATGTTAGAGTCGAGACTTAGTCTAATATAGCTTAATCAATTTGATGGGAAATTCTTATAATACATTGATATGTCTAATAAGGTCATCTCTATGCATAATCATTAAATACGTTGCTATGGCCGATATTTTGAGACGCTAGATTCTATACTGGTGTTGTTGATAAATTGTGAGATTTGTGGAAGTACTTGAATTATATGGACCTTGAGGGTTTTATTGAATCATTGTTGGTTATAAATGCCGTGATTGAGAATTTGTTGGAATATCCGTTTGAACACTTTCCTTAATGTTGTTTATACTTCCTGCCTTGTCATTTTATTGAGTTTCATATGCTTGGTGAGGAAGAGTGTAAAGTACGAAGGGTGATGCCGTTCCATTATTTATATTCATTATCATGTGAGGAAGAGCGTAAAGCACGAAGGGTGATTCCGTGCCATATTATTGAGAGTAAAAGCACGAAGGTTGATGCCTTGCCATATTATTGAGAGTAAAAGCACGAAGGGTGATGTCGTGCCATATTATTGAAAGTAAAATCATGAAGGGTGATGCCATTCCATGTCATTTGTGAGTAAAAGCACAAAGGGTGATGTCGTTCCATTGCATTTATACTTTTATACTTTTGTGTTATTGCGAGTGCATGGCACGATGGGTGTTTTCGTGCAAGCAAGGACGAGGGACATGCATAATGTTATGATATACTTTTCTTGCAGATACTTTTCATGTCTTACCTTGAATTGTTATGGTGGTACTTGTGGTTCTTATGTTGCTTGTCATCACTGTTCTGTCCTTATTCTCTATCTCAATCATTGCTTTGTTGCCTATACTTTCTACTTGTTTAACTTTTAAACATCATTTCTACTTCATGTTGTTATGATTGTATCCATGTCATATCCGTTTTGTTGCACTTAGGTACGGGTCTTCTGCCATGTTAGTCATTCATGCTCTACTTGTTGCATTATAAAGAACATGCACCCCTCTCCCTTGTCTTATTTGTTATATCTATCTTCATGCCTCCATCATGCTAGTTAGTTGAAGTTATAATCCTCTTTCCTAATTGTTGTCATTACCCCTTTCTCTCTGCTTAGGTTGTTACTGATGTTTTTTTGTACATTCTCGTTCACTATTATTGCTTGCATATCTCCTTCCTTGTCATTTCTATTATCGGTATTTCTATAATTTGGCTGTTACTTTTTTACGCATATATGGTGAGGATGAGATAAATGCACGAAGGGTGTTGCTGTGCCGTTAGATTTGATGTCTTGAGTGCTTCTCTCACACTATGAAAGCTTTGAGGTGATTTGTTATGGTTCATGGGATTTAGTTCTAAGGAAATGGTTGGTCGAGATGTTGGAAACTGTTGAATTGTGATTTTTTTTGGTACTATGTTATTGCTCTGTACAGTCATGTCGTGTACTCTATTCTATTATACTATGACATAGTTCTATTGCTAGGTCATATTACAGTGTTATCAATAAGCTTTTTTTTAACTAAAAAGCCTCGACACTACTTCGACGAGGTTAGACAAGATACTTACCAGAACTTGGGATCGGTTGTACTGATGCTGCACTTCTACACACTCCGTGCAGACTATTGGAGCGGAGCTGCTGGAGAAGCCAGGAGCTGACCCTGAAGATATTCATGTATTCTGGATAGAAGCTTCCACTTGTCCTTGGTAGTTTTAGACATTATTAATCTGTTCATGTAGTTCTCAAATAGATCGTGTGATTATTTGTATTAGCTTTGTAAATTCTAAATCCTACAAGCTTATGATTCATACTACCAATTCTTGGGTAAATTTGTAAAAGTTTAGTCAATCCTATTTTATTTTCTTATATATCCTTTTGGCTTGTATCTATTGTTAGTTGGTTTACCTAGCGGGCCGAGTTAGGTGCCATCATGACCTGCGATGACCAAACTGAACAACCTTCATTTTCTTCTTCGCGAACACGACGGTATCTCCGCGTTCGCGATGCATAAACACCTGTGCAGGCATAATATAATCTCAAATCGAGGGTTATACCATTTTTATCATATTTTGACTTGTAGAGCTCGGTTTTGAGCGATTCTTTGCGGGGTTTTCAAGCAAATCAATTGGGTAAGTGTTCTTCACCTAGAATTATTATATTCCTTGATTTTATCTTTCTTTTTGTCATTTAAATTGTGTTTTGAATTGGGTAAAATGGTGATTTTTTAAGAAAGTTTTCAAAATGTAAATTGATGATTTGAAGGGCGAATTGGTTTCGGAACTTGATAATTTTTGTATGGTTGAACTAGTATCGGAGTGGGTATTTGGGTTTTGTAAAATTTATCGGATTCCGAGGTGCGGGCTCGGGGAGTTAACTTTTTAGAAATTGAATAAAAATTACAGCTTTACAAATTGAAATGGTTTCCTCTTGCATTGTGTGATTTATTCAAGTCGTCTTGGGATATATTGAGATGAGCAGAGATGAATTTGTAAAGGGAGGCGGAAATTGAGTGTGAAGTTAGCCGAATTGAGGTAAGTGTTTTCCCTAATTTTGTTGAGGGAATTTTTCCTCCTATTTGTCATTATTTGCTACATGCGGGGGCGATACATATATGAGGTGACGTATGTATATGTATGTGCCGGGGTTAATCATGCTCGGGGGTAGATCATGTTATAATTGTGTCTTGTAGAATTTCATAACCTTCTTGCTTCATGCCTCACTTGACCTTTAGATATTAAGAACGTAGTGTTAAATGTTATAGTTGAGACTTAGCCTAATATAGCTTAATCAATTTGATGGGAAATTCTTAAAATACATTGAGGTATCTAATTCGGCCATCTCTATGCATAATCATTAATACGTTTCTATGGCCAATATTTGAGACGCTAGATTCCATACTAGTTTTGTTGATAAATTGTGGGATTTGTGGAAGTACTCGAATTATATGGCCCTTGAGGGTTTTATTAAATCATTGTTGGTTATAAATGCCGTGATTGAGAATTTGTTGTAATATCCGTTTGAACACTCTCCTAAATGTTGTTTATACTTCCTGCCTTGTCATTTTATTGAGTTTCATATGCTTGGTGAGGAAGAGTGTAAAGCACGAAGGGTGATGCCGTGCCATTGTTTATATTCATTATCATGCGAGGAAGAGTGTAAAACACGAAGAGTGATGTCGTGTCATATTATTGAGAGTAAAAGCAAGAAGGGTGATGTCGTGACATATTATTGAGAGTAATAACACGAAGGGCGATGTCGTGCCATATTATTGAGAGTAAAAGCACGAAGGGTGATGTCGTGCCATGTCATTTGTGAGTAAAAGCACGAAGGGTGATGTCGTGCCATTGCATTATACTTTTATACTTTTGTATCATTGCGAGTGCATGGCATGATGGGTGTTTCCATGCAAGTAAGGACGAGGGACATGCATAATATTGTGATATTCTTTTCTTGCAGATACCTTCATGTCTTACCTTGAATTGTTATGGCCGTATTTGTGGTTATTATGTGGCTTGTCATCGATGTTCTGTCCTTATTCTCTATCTCAATCGTTGTTGTGTTGCCTATACTCTACTTGTTTAACTTGCAAACATCATGTCTACTTCCTGCTGTTATGATTGTATCCATGTCATATCCTTTTTGTTGCACTTAGGTACGGGTCTTCTTCCATGTTGGTCATTCATGCTCTACTTGTTGAATTATAAAGAACATGCACCCCTCTCCCTTCTCTTATTTGTTATATATATCTCCACGCCTTCATCATTCTAGTTAGTTGAAGTTATAACCCTATTTCCTAATTGTTGTCATTACCCTTACGCTCTCTGCTTAGGATGTTACTGATGTTTTTTGTACATTCTCGTTCATTATTACTGCTTGCGTATCTTCTTCTTTGTCATTTCCATTATCGGTATTTCTATCATTTGGCTGTTACTCTTTTACGCATATATGGCGAGGATGAGATAAATGCACGAAGGGTGTTGTCGTGCCGTTAGATTTGATGTCTTGAGTGATTCTCTCACACTATGAAAGTTTGAGGTGATTTGTTGTGGTTCATGGGTTTTTGTTCTAAGGAAAAGATTGGTCGAGATGCTGGAAACTGTTGAATTGTGATTCTTTTTGGTACTTTGTTATTGCTCTGTACAGTTGTGTCATGTACTCTATTCTATTATACTATGACATAGTTCTATTGCTAGTTTACATTACAGTGTTATCAATAAGCATCTTTTTATTAAAAAACTTCGTCGCTACTTTGACGAGGTTATACAAGATACTTACCCGTACTTGGGGTCGATTGTACTGATGTTGCACTTCTGCACACTCCATGCAGACTATTGGAGCGGAGATGCTGGAGAAGTCGGGAGCTGACCCTGAAGATGTTCGTGTATTCTGGATAGAAGCTCTCACTTGTCCTTGGTAGTTTTAGACATTATTAATCTGTTCATGTAGTTCTCAAATAGATCGTGTGATTATTTATATTAGCTTTGTAAATTCTAAATCCTATAAGCTCATGATTCGTACTACCAGTTCTTGGGTAAATTTGTAAAAGTTCAGTCAATCCTATTTTAGTTTCTTATATATCCTTTTTGCTTGTATCTATAGCGGGTCGAGTTAGGTGTCATCATGACCTGTGATTTTGGGTCGTGACAATACGTTATTACACAAAAGCCTATTCTCTTTCTTCTTTCCCCAAAGGCGTATAAAATATGTAATTAGCAATAACCAAGAAATATTAAAAGGAAAAAAAGAAAGAAGAAAAAAAAGAAAAAAGCAACAATTGGGCTCGTGCGGGTACATCATCTCGTGAAAGTAACAAATTCGTACAATTAATCTGATAACTAAAAAAAACTCACCACTTAATCATATGGAAATTGAAACGGCACATCACGTTAAGTATCTTTTTGAACCGGCACTGCACTAATCCTTCGACTCAAATACAATTATTAATCTTGCATTGCTGAATTCCTCGCTTTCATGTTACAATAGTGGGATAACTATTTATGTGGAGGATTATTATCAAGGGAGGTTGATCGGAGCCACTTTTCAAGTTTTGACTAGCCATTCCAATATCTGATAGGTTTCTATGATTATTACATGTCGTTGTTGTTTCATGTAATATTTCCAGTTTAGAATTACGAAGTGTAGAAATATTCTTGTCGTTTAATTTGTGTCCTGATTTATCTCTTAAATTTACTTTTCACACTTTTTCTTTCGTGTTTTTCTATAATTATTTTTATGTACTAAAAAGTTTTTTTATTTTTGAACTAGCAACAAAAGGGTTAACCCTCATTACTGTAAGTTTCAATTTTCTTCTCATCAAATACATACGTGGTTCTAGTTACATGATCATTAGTTTCGGATTTGAATGTTACTGAAGAAACTTACTTCCGAGTTGAGAAGCTTAGTCGGTTAACAATGGTGAAAGTTTCTAGAAAGAAGGCGATAATATTTTTCAGAAAGTAAAAGGATATATTCTCTTCTACTGTATTATTGAGTACCCGTGCATTTATACACATGTATTATTCCTAACAAACTAATACGTGCACTATCACAACTAACTATAAGTTACAACTAACTCCACTAACTCATGTATAGTTGGATATGAGATGGACATCTACATACACAATCAGTTTTATATATGCCAATACTCCCCCTCAAGCTGGAGGGTGTAACACGTTGAACACTCCCAGGTTGCCCATCAAATACATATGTTGAGCACTACTCAAAGCCTTGGTTAAGAGATCATCTTGTTGATCCTTAGTACCCCACAAATTGAGTTTTGATGATTCTAGCTTTAATCTTGTCTCTAATAAAATGACAGTCGATCTTTATATGTTTTATGCGTTCATAAAAATAGGATTTGTTGCAATTTGTAAGTATCACCGAGGACTGTTACAGGTTGTAATATTGGCACTCCTAGCTCCTAAAACAAACCCAGCAACCAAGTGATTTCTGTCATACCAGACGCCATGCTCCTGTATTCAGCTTCTGCGGAACTCCTCGAAACAGTCTGTTGTTTCTTAGATTTTCAAGATATCAAGGAGTCTCCAAACTTGATCACATATCCGGTTACATACCTTCTAGTATTAAGACACGCTCCCCAGTCGGAGTTACACCAATAAGTCAGTTCTCGAGCTGGTTCTGATCTCAACAGAATGCCCTGTCCTCGTATTCAAGTATCGCACTACTCTAATAGCAGCCTCTTAGTGTGAAAGCTTTGGGCACTGCATGAATTGGCTTAAGGACTGAACAATGTAGCTAATGCCAGGCCTTGTTATTGTCACATACTACAACTTTCCCATTAGCCTATGATAAGAACATACATCTGCCAGTGGTTTATCATTCTCTGTCTTCATTGCTTCATCATATTCTACAGTTGTGAGCCTCTTGTTTGTCTCTAAAGGTGTTGCTGCAGATTTTGCTCCACTTAGTCTCATTCTGAGATCAATTCTAAGACATATTTCCTTTTATTCAGCAATACACCAGCCTTGGACCTCATAATCTCTATTCCCAAGAAATATTTCTATTCACCTAGATCCTGCACTTTAAATTTTTGCTGTAGAATTTTCTTGGATGTGTCGATCAACTGACAGTTGATCCCTGTTATGAGAAAATCATCCACATAAACCAGGATAATCACAGTCTCAACCTCTCTTCATGGTGAATAAAGAGTAGTCATGGTTGCTCTAGACAAAAACCTGAATCTGTTAAGGCCTCAGTCAATTTAATGTTTCACTTCCTAGAGGCTTGTTTAAGCCCATATAATAACTTGATGAATTTGCACACTTTATTCTCCCCCTGGCTTCCAAATCCCTCTAGCATTTACATGTATACTTCTTCATACAAGTCTCCTTGCAAAAAAGCATTATACACATCCATCTGAAATAACTCCAACCTTTTGAGGCTGCCAGTGCTATAACAGACCTTATTGTGACCATTTTAGCCACATGTGAGAAGGTCCCATGATAATCTAATCCTTCTCTTTGACTGTACCTTTTTTCCACTAACCTTGCCTTAAATCTCTCTACTTCCCCATTTGCCTTGAACTTGATCTTGTATATCCATTTTGATCCTATAGTAGTCTTCGTAGTAGGTAGATCCTCTACTTCCCATGTTTTGTTTTCCTCTAGTGCCTTGATTTCCTGCTTCATGGATTTAATCCATCTAGCATCTTTAACAACTTCCTTGAAGGTTTGTGTTTCAATAAGTGATGAGAATTTAGCAAGATAGCACTGATACTTCACTAAGGTGTTTGGATATGATAGGTAGTCTGATATGGGGTAACGACAATGTGTCTTTGGAGGATGTGTAACATAATCCCTCATCCAAATAGGCTATTTGGATTCTCTAGTTTTATTTCTTCTTTCATGAACAACAGGAATGTTAATCTCTGTTGTAGGAACTTCATCCAGACCTTGCTCTAACTCTGCATCTTCAACATCTTGCTCATGCCCCAATTCCTCACCTATATCATCTTGTTCATGATCGACTTCAATGAATGGATGTTCTTCTGTCTCTACAAGTGCAGGTACTTGACCCTGCTGCATACCTGATATGTGTGTTGTCTCTACTGGTGTCAAGGGATTATCAGCACACAAGTGCATTGGCACAACACTTGGAAGTACCACAGATTTTTGTTTGAAAGGGAAAATTGTCTCTTGAACACCATATCCTTGCTTATAAAAAATAGATTAGAAGAAAAATCCACTAATATGTAGCCCTTCTGGGTTTCTAAAAAACCAAGAAGTATTGCTGCATTGGCCCTTTGAGCAAACTTGTCTCCCTTGACCAACCTTGTAGCATAACACAAACATCCTAGAACTCTGATATGTCCAAGAGTTGGCTTCTTCTTATACAACATCTCATAAGGAACCTTACCATTCAAAACTCTAGAAGGTAGCCTATTTATCAAATAGATTGTTGCTTGCACACACATACCCCAGTACCTTATAGGAATACTTGCCTGAAACCTTAAGGCCCTTGCCACATCTAAGATATGTCTGTGCTTCCTTTCCACGACACCGTTCTATTGTGGAGTATATGGGAAACTGCTCTGATGTATTATACCAAAATCATATAACAATGTATCACACTGAGAGTTAAAGAACTCTATTCTATTGTCTGATCTTATCACTTTAATCATAGTTCCAAACTAATTTTTAACCATGGTCAAGAGCTGCTTTAAAACGACTATAACTTCAGACTTTAATTGCAAACGATAAATCTATGTGAATCTAGTATTGTCATCCACAACAGTTAAGAAGTAATGCTTTTTTTCAAAAATAGGTACTTTATAGGGTCCCCACATGTTTAGATGTACAAGATTGAATGGCAAATCAGCTCTAGAACTACTAATAGGAAATTGTAATCTAGACTGCTTTGCTAATGGAAATACAGGACAATCATTTTGTTCCAGATATCGTACCCACAGGGACTTGTGATTAACTATCCACTAAACTAAACTCAAACAAAT
>MDKI01114579.1:0-11253 GCA_005239505.1 Nicotiana paniculata | reverse complement strand
AAAATTTCCCCAACTCTCTCTCAACACTTTCCCCTCCCCTTCTCTATTTCTCTCACACAAATCACACTCCCCACCTCATGCCACCACCATCGTCGCCTGCCTCGCCGTCGCCGTCCACTGCCCACCAGTGGACTGTCGCCCCTCTTCTCCACTTAAAAAAAATCTAGGTTTGAATTATAACCCATTTCTTTGTTATTTCTATTTTTTGTTTCAATTATTTCAACATTGTAGTTTATTGTTTCAATTATTGTTTCAATTCTTTGAACATTTTATTTTATTAAGGACTAGGGTTTAGGTCTTGTTTTAATTAGTTTTATTAATTAATTTTATTAACTAATTAGTTTAATTAGTGTTGAATTTAGTTTAGTTAGATTTGATTTATACTTTGTATTGTCTTGATAGTTTAGTTATAATCTAGGGTTTAGGATATGAATTGGAATTTCATTCTATGAATTGGACTTGTAGTTTATAAATTAAAATTTTAGGATATGAATTGAACTTTTAATTAATGAATTGAACCTTTTGGATATGAATTGAATTTTTAGTTTGGGAAATTGTTTTCTTCCGGCCTTTAAGTGATAGGGGGGAGTCACTCAGACTTGAACTTTTAGTTTATGAATTGAACTTTTAATTTATGAATTGAACTTTTTGGATATGAATTAAATTTTTACTTTATGAATTGAACTTTTAGTTTATAAATTGAAATTTTAGGATATGAATTGAACTTTTAATTTATGAATTGAACCTTTTGGATATGAATTGAATTTTTAGTTTATGAATTGAACTTTTTGGATATGAATTGGAATTTTAGTCTATGAATTGTACTTGTAGTTTATAAATTAAAATTTTAGGATATGAATTGAACTTTTAATTTATAAAGTGAACCTTTTGGATATGAATTGAATTTTTAGTTTATAAATTGAACTTTTAGTTTATAAATTGAACTTTTAGGATATGAATTGAACTTTTAGGATATGAATTAGACTTTTAGTTTATGAATTGGAATTTTAGTCTATGAATTGGACTTGTAGTTTATAAATTGAAATTTTAGGATATAAATTGAACTTTTAATTTATGAATTGAACATTTTGGATATGAATTGAATTTTTAGTTTATGAATTGAATTTTTTGGATATTAATTGGAATTTTAGTCTATGAATTGGACTTGTAGTTTATAAATTGAAATTTTAGGATATGTATTGAACTTTTAATTATGAATTAAACCTTTTGAATATGAATTGAATTTTTAGTTTATGAATTGAACTTTTTGTTTATAAATTGAAATTTTAGGATATGAATTGAACCTTTAGTTTATGAATTGGAACTTTTGGATATGAATTGAATTTTTAGTGTATGAATTAAACTTTTAGTTTATAAATTGAAATTGTAGGATATGAATTAAATTTTTAGTGTATGAATTGAACTTTTAGTTTATAAATTGAAATTTTAGGATATGAATTGGACTTTTAATTTATGAATTGGACTTGTAGTTTATAAATTGAAATTTTAGGATGAATTGAAATTTTAGGATATGAAATTAATTAACTAAAAAAAGATTAGGATATAAATTAACTAAATTAATTTGTTCTTGTTTTATTTGTATAGATGGAACATCGTACTTGGATGTACAATAGGAATTATCCTAATCAGCGGGGATTGAGGGAAGATTTTGTAAAAATTGCGCGGGGCACCCTATTTGGTCGCCCCCATTTAACCTATACCCGCTTTGTAAAAAATATTTAACTTGTACCCACTTTTTAAATAACTTCATCTCATTTTCCCTCGATGAGCTGAAGTTCGCCAGTTATAAAGACAAAACTTCAGCATATGGGGCTGAAGTTCCCCAGTTACAATGACAATTATAAACTTCAGCTCTAGAGCTAAAGTTCCCAAGTTATAAAGACAAAAACTCCAGCATACGGGGCTGAAGTTCCCTAGTTAAAAAGATAACACTTCAGCTCTAGAGCTGAAGTTCCACAGTTACAAAGACAAAAACTTCAGCCCCGTATGCTGAAGTTTTTGTCTTTATAACTGGGGAACTTCAGCCCGGTATGCTGAAGTTCCCCAGTTAAAAAGACAAAAACTTCAGCTCTAGAGCTGAAGTTCCCTAATTACAAAGACAAAAACTTCAGCTCTAGAGCCGAAGTTAGTTCCCCAGTTACAAAGACACAAACTTCAGCTCTAGAGCTGAAGTTTTTGTCTTTGTAATTAGGGAACTTCAGCTCTAGAGCCGAAGTTAGTTCCCCAGTTACAAAGACACAAACTTCAGCTCTAGAGCTGAAGTTCGCAAGCTACTTCAGGCTCGTCTACTAGAATGCCGAAGTTTTGTGTGATTGCCTTTGCTACTTCAGCTCCGTATGCTGAAGTTATGCGCAAAAGCGAGTACACTTGCAATTTTTTTTACAAAGCGGATATAAGTTCAAACGTGACACAAAAAATGGGTACGGATGCAAATGCCCCGAGAATTTTGTAAAAGGGGTTGATGACTTTATTAGACATGCAATGTCACTTCCACCATACCAAAAGTGAAGGAGTAATTAGGTGCCCTTGTGTTAGGTGCGACTGTATGAAGTTTGGAAAACTGGAGGAAGTTAAGCTTCATCTTTATATGAAGGGGCTTATAGAGAATTACTTTGTGTGGACTTATCATGGAGAGATCGATGGTAGCCTTGGGATATTTAATAACATGGTTATGGGTGAAAGTAGTAGGTCGGTGGAGAATACAAATCGTGATTCTATAATTCATGATATGGTTGCGGATGCTTTTGGGATGCACTTAGGGGGTGAGCCGAGTGAAAATGTGGAACAAACTCCTAATGATGACGCAAAACATTTTTATGAACAGTTAGAGGAAGCTAGTCGTCCACTACGGGAAGGAAGTCTCCACTCTGAGATGTCTGTTGCAGTTAGATTACTAAGTATAAAATCTGATAGGGATATTTCTCAAGCAGCAATGGACTCTTTCATTGACCTTATAAGCGAACTAGTTGACCCTAATATCAACTTACCTGCTGATTTCTATAAGGCAATGAGATTGATTTCTAAGTTAGGAGTTTCGCCAATGAGAATTGATTGTTGTGAAGATGGTTGCATGTTATATTATAAAGATGATGCAAATTTAGATAGTTGTAAATTTTGCGAAAAGCCTCGTTTCAAGAGGCTTTCCAGCGGGAATATGGTCGCTATCAAGGCGATGCATTATTTACCTCTTATACCTAGGTTAAAGAGGTTATATGCATCAATGAGTTCTGCTACTCATATGAGATGGAACTTTGAAAATAGAAGACCACCTGGTGTTATGTGTCATCCTTTAGATGGAGAAGCTTGGAAGCACTTTGATAGGACATATCCAGATTTTGCTAGTGAACCAAGGAACATTCGTATACGTATGTGTGCGGATGTTTTCATGCCTTTTTCTCTATCTGCGACACCATATTCATGTTGGCATGTTTTTCTTACACCTTATAATCTACCACCCGAGTTGTGCATGACTAGTCCATATATATTCTTAAATTGTATCCCGAAAAGTTTGATTGATGTATATTTGCAACCTTTGATTGATGAGTTGAAACAATTGTGGTATGATGGTGTTGAAACATATGACATATCAACCAAGCAGAATTTTAATTTGCGTGCTAATTTAATGTGGACTATTAACTTTTCCTGCGTATGGAAGGTTATCTGGGTGGATGATTGCTGGGAAGCTAGCTTGTCCTTACTGCATGGAAAATAGTAAAGCATTCACTTTGAAACATGGTCGAAAGCAATCATGGTTTGATTGTCATCGTCAATTCTTGCCTCCTGATCATGAGTTTAGAAGGATGAAAAATGCATTCGAAAATAAAAAAATGGAATATGATTATCCACCTCCGATACTTTCAGGTGAGGAAAGTTAGGAGAGGGTCTAGAACTTCAGTAAAGTTACTGAAGCTCCACCTTATAGATTCCCCGGATACGATGTTACTCATAATTGGACGAAATAGAGTATATTTTGGGAATTACCTTATTGGAAGGATAATATTCTCCGTCACAACCTTGATGTCATGCATATTGAGAAGAATTATTTTGACAACTTGTTCAACTCAGTGATGGATGTTAAAGGTAAGACAAAGGATAAACAGACAGCAAACAATGGTAAGATATTCAAGCACAAAGCAAGTTACACATTCACTTTGGAGGAAACACAGCAAATTTGTGATTGTGTTACGAAATTGAAGATGATTGAGGGTTATGCGTCGAATCTTGGAAAAAAAGTTGATATGGAGGTAGGGAAGTTGATCCATTTGAAAAGTCATGACTGTCTTGTTTTCATGGAGACCTTAGTCCCTATTGCATTTTGTGGTTTGCATGAAAGAATCTGGAAACCCATCATAGAGATTAGTTTGTTTTTCAAAGACTTGTGTTCTACCAGATTAAGGGAAGAAAACCTACTCCGACTGGATCAGAACATTCGTGTAACTTCTAGTAAGATGGAAAAGATATTTCCATGTGGTTTTTTTGGTGTGATGGAACACCTTCCAATCCACCTTGTACACGAGGCATGACTTGGAGGGCCTGTTCAATGCAGATGGATGTATCCCCTTGAGAGGTAATATTATAAGTTTGATGTAATTTTCTGTTTTATTTGAATGTTCTTGGCTAACATGAAATTATGTACGAAAATTGGCAAATGCAAATAATTTGTTAAGCAGAGGAATAGGATTGAAGGATCTATACGTGAAGCTTATCTTGCAAAGGAAACTGCTCATTTTTGTTCTTATTATTTTGAGAGTAATGTGCCATGTGCTAGGAATGGGCCCAATAGGCACACGGTCGAATGTTTGAATGATCCATTATATCCGTCTATGTCCATATTCAATCAACCAAGCCGATGTTCCAAGGATGTTAGAAAGAGAAGTTTGAGTGATATGGAGTACAAGTCAGCTACACTTCATGTGTTGCTAAATTGTCCCGAAATTGTACCATTTCTCAAGTATTGATTTAGTGGTTATCAAAATATAAAATTTACTGTGATTACATCTCGATGCAACAACTAAAAATATTTTATGTGTCACAGTTACTTCATGGGTAAATTTGGCCATGATGTTGTATATACGAGATTTGATACGTGGTTCAAAAAATTTGTAAGTTTATCCTTATAATGTTGTAACACTATGTAGTTAAACAATGTTTGTAAGTTATGCTAACTTATGAATTTTTTTAACAATATGTAGGTAAATAATCCAAATAATGGTGTAAATCAATTTTTGAAAGATATATCTTTGGGACCTGGGCTTTAGGTCACAAGAATGTCTAACTACGTTGTGAATGGTTATAAGTTCCATACAGACGATTGCTCTAAAAATAAAAATAGCAACAATAGCGGGGTGTGGGTTCAAGGTGGTGATGGCAACCAAGTTGGAGATATTTATTATTATGGTGTGCTCAAAGAAATAATAGAACTAGAATATACAGGTTGGCCATATAAGAATTTGATACTCTTTAGATGCAAGTGGTTTGACCCAAATCCAACAAGAGGTACAATAGTACACAACCAATACAACATAATTGAGGTTAATCATACGAGGGAGTATGATCACTATGATCCTTTCATAATTGCACATAATGTTAGGCAAGTGTATTATGCTCCTTATCAATTACGGTGGAATAAGTCTGATTGGTGGGTTGTAATAAAAACTAAGCCTGTAGGTAGGATGGAAGTCGAGAATGTGTTAGATGTTGCATATCAAAGCGATATCTCCAGTGTTCACCAAATAGTGGACGATCAGTTAGAAAATGATTTGGAACATCCTGAACACATATTGGAAGAAGTTAATATAAATGAAGTAACAATTATAGAAAATGAGGACAAAGAATCAACTGATGAAGCTCAAACAAGTAAGGAAGAAGAATTCTCAGACGAGGAACAATACGTCGATGAGCTTTAAAAAGTTGGTTTTTTAAATAACTCTTGTTTTATAGCTAGTTTCGTATTTGTTTCAATCTAAATATGTATTATATTATGCAGATGACAGGAAAAGGTCAAGGTAACAATGACCCTACTGGTTCTCGGTGTCGAGAAAAGGCTAGGAAGGGAAAGAGGAGGATAGAAAATAATACTCCATCTTTTCCACCTTTCAGAGATGCCTATGTCTTATCCTCCGCCCCACGGATATAGTGAGCTACCAAAGCATCACGATCCCTACACCTTCATGCAGACACCAGGTCTTTCTTTACATGTCCATATGACTATACGTCCGGCATACAGTCCAGCTGCCTCACGACCACGTGGATCGCAGGCATCTGCATCGCATGGATCACATCCATCCATGTCACAACCACATGGATCACATCCATCCATTTCACAACCACTCGGGTCATAGCCATCAATATCACAGCCACTTGGGGGTCCATCCAGCTATGTCGCAGTCACAGGGATCACAACCATCTTCATCAGCGACTCCATCTATTTCAGGCCTTCATCTGTGAGGTAGTAGCTCTGACCCCCTAAACCTTCCACACATGCCTCTGATATACATGCTTCGGACTATAATGATGATGATGATGATGATGAGGAGGTGCATTATGATCAATATGGCAGGATCATCATAGTCTCTGAGGGTGATAGGTAAGAGTTATTTGTTATTTTTGCGTTTATTATTTTGTAACGTTTTTACTAAGATATTAATGTGTTTTTTTTTTGGGTTAAATTAGAGGTTCATCCCGAGTAATAAGAGTACGAGGATAATAACCAAAGCCATCAGAAAGCTTTATGATGTCCCTTACGCGACTTGGATTGATTTCCCATTCTTACTAAAGGAGCAAATTTTCAATCAATTTAAGGTATAAATGTTCTTTTAAGCAGTTTAATTATCTATATTTATGATATTTCCATATAATATTTAACTTTTGAAATACATAGCAAGTGTGTATGGGAACACCACTATAGCGCGGAAGTGGCTGCAAATTTTCATCACAAAGCTCGCAAGCGGTTGTCGCATACTTTCTCCGAAGCTAGAAAGAAGAACAAGAAGCCTGAATAGTTACTTCAAAATTTATGGGATGATTTGCAAAGGCAATGGCTTACTGAAAAGTTATTAGAGAAGAGAGAAAAGGGAAAGAAATCTCGCGCATCTGAGAAGGGAGGCTCCTTGCACACTAGAGGTGCGATCAGCCTAGGGACAACAAAAAGAAGATTGGTACGTAATTGCTTAATTTATTTTAATTTTCAAAGTATATTTATTCTGTTTATTAACTAAATTAATTATTTTTTAGGAAAATAAGTTGGGGCATCCAATGAACCAAGATGAGCTATTCAAGGAGACACATATTGTAAAGAAGAAGAAAGAGACGGATCACGAAAGGTGGGTCGAGGACCGGGCCTCGACTGTATATGTAAGTTTTCACTTCTCATTAAGTATTTTAATTTACTTTTATATAAATTTTGAAATACTAGTTCAATGTAAATTTTCGTATAGGGTCGCTTCCAAACTAACGTGGAGGAATTCATCTGCACTCAGCCACCTAATGAGTCGGGCGAGCCAACCCAACCTTCAGACGAGGATGCTGAAAGAACATGGATGGAGTCTGCTGGCGGTTCAAAATGGGGGAAGGTATATGAGCTTCCTATTAAGAAATTCCATAGCTATAAGTGTGGAATGCAAGAAATAGGGACTTGCTTGCAAGGCGAGCAACTTGATGGGGAGAGCCTCTTCGCTATGCGGGAGAGTGTGACAAGGCTCACATCCGAGCTAGAAGCAGCCAAGGAAAGAGAAAAGGTTAGAGATCCTCAGTACCTTGGAATGCAAGCTCAGATCAGAACTCTCCTATCTACTGGAGCTTTTCTGATTCCCCAGTTTCGTGAGTCATTGCCAGAGGCTCGACCTGCACGTGAGTGTTCCTCCCGTCCTGCCCGTGATCGTTCATCCCGTCCTCCCCGTGGTCGTTCTTCTCGTCCTCCACAAGACCCTTCTCTATACCGTCTTATAGATGAAAGTTCATCAGACGGTGATGATGATGTTGTACAAAACACTCCTTGAATTTTATATACTTTGAACTAGACAAATAGAACCGGTTTTGAACTAGTCGTAATAAGCTTTAACTTAGTTTTGTTAGTTTAATTTGTTAGTTCTATTGAACTTTAATTTGTTAGTTGTAATGTATTTTTTGAATAGTGTTGTTGTTGTTGTTATTTTGGGGATTTTTGTATAGAATTGTATTGTATTTATTGAATTATACTGTTATTTAGGGATTTTGTTATGCTGGCAGGTGGTGTATCCTCCAAAACATGCATTTTATGCCAAAATTATAACCCAGAAAACCGACCAAAGTTGGTCGCTTCCCTATTAAAAAAAAATTCTGGAAATTAGCGACCAAGGTTGGTCGCCTATGTCTAAAAAAAATTAAAAAACTAAAAATTAGCGACCAAGGTTGGTCGCTTAAGAACCCAGATTTTAGTATTAGCGACCAACTTTGATCGGTATTATTAAATATACATTATTTAAAATAATATATATTTTAATTTACCGACCAAAGTTGGTCGATAATTTTTAAATTATAATAATTAATAAAATATCATAATTTAAATATACCGACCAACTTTGGTCGGTAAATTTATATAATTAAAATGTTGTATCAACCAAAGTTGCTCGATTTTTCTTACACTGCACAGTTGGTACTTTTACATTAGTGACCAAAGTTGGTCGCTAAGGTAAAAGGACCACCAATATAGCGACCAAGTGTGTTTGGACGCGTTTTGATCGGTAAATTGACATAAGTGACCAACGTTAATCGCTATTAATGATCGCTTTTTACCAGATTTCTAGTAGTGGGACTATCAAAAAGTGGCATGGGAGAGTCAAACTGATCTTTTAGAGTTTTTACTTGTCCCAAATAACTTGACATATCATGATTATTTCGCTTCTGTTGGAAAATTTCTGATACTACTTTGTATATGCGTTGTACATAACTGGTATACAAATTTTTAGCTTTGGTCCAAACTTTACAACAAGTTTTACAAGACTAGAACAAATTAAGTAACTTAGGATCCAGAAATTAAGTTCCACAAAAGACTTCATAACTGTGCATCAATTCTTTTCCACATAGTGATCTCAGCAGAAAGAATCTCATAGTGTTCTTAACTAAGTGGTCATCATATCCCTGATCCATGAACCATAATTCGATTGAGGCAGACCACAATATGTAACGACTACTTCCTTCCAACTTCGCGTTGGTAATAATGGGAGAAATAGAGGAAAAGAGAAGTTTGGTATCACCTGTTTTTGTCATGGATCCATTAGAAAGTATTCAAAGGAATACGGTCTTTGTCTAAAAGCTGCTAATGTTTCTGGTAACTGGAAAACCTTGCCAAAAAACCTGCAGGGAAATCTGAAATTTCTCTAAAATGGAACTCATGCTAGAATACCTCTTTCTGGTGGACGAGAAAATCTGGAAAATGCTTGGGGAGGCTCACTAGGTAGAGGCGGCCTGAATGGTGAGGAGGTGAGGTACAAAGATCCTTCTGCACCTTTGAACTGGAAATATCCGGTGTATTATCGGGTGAACAATGGCAGAAGCTTCTGCCAATTTTTGGAGCCCGAGAATCACTTCTCTTGGCTCTATAATCATATTGAGAACAAGAGTAGCTTGATTATTCCCTCAAGCTTCACTTGGAATTTATAGTAATTACTAATTACAACCCATAATTTTGGTAAGACTACAGATCCTAAATTAACTCCTAATCAGATTCCTAATCAAATCATTTTGATTGATACAAATCATATAATATCCAACAATGTTAAAAATAGTTGTATATCAAATTTTTGTGAATAGATATTACTATATATGTTAATTGTTGTGAGTATAGGTCATTATAAAAAAAATTGCGAGTATAGGCATTAACTCTTAGGAAATTGAAGATTTTCCTATTGCTTTTGCTGTTAGCGGATTCATAGCTTCTATGATACTGTTGCTGAAAAGCAAATTGTCTTAATCTCTTCAACTTGTGTTCCTTTTTCATGCATCCTAACATAATCTCTCTCAAAGCAGATATTGCATTGGGACGCATCTCAGAACTTATTTACGATGTTGCAACTAGCATGCCATATTTACTGGTGAGGAACTTCTCATAAACACACTATTGGTGATCTCCTTTTGTAGTTCACATGAAGAGCTTTTGACCAGTATTGTCCCTTATCTTTGAGGGTAGATTTATTTTGGTCCCTAAAAAATAACCCTGACCAGATTTAGTCCCTTAAGTATGCTAAATTGGAGCACCTTTAGTCTCACTGATGTAATATATTCAAAAACTAACAGTCTTACCCAACTCTGATTCATGAAGCAAATCTTCTGCTTTGAAGCAAAACGTTTCCTCTCCTTTTATTGGATAACGCAAATTATCGCTTTAATTCCTCATTTTTAAATATTGTCTTCTACAATTTTGACCTTGAAAATAAACCTTTATGTGCCAGTTTTCAATGAAAAAATGACATTATATAGCTGTTGTAAAAAAATAGCCTAAAAATGTATAAATTTGTATATTCTTTTGTATATATATACATTTTAAAATTTCAGTTGATTTTTCTAAAAAGAAAAGTTAAAATTTGAAAAAATTAGAGCTTCCATGAACACTTCTAGACATATTACTGAAGCAAACGAATAACCAGGTTGTATTATTACTTTTAGCTGGTGCGAGAAACTATTTACATCTGGTAGCAGAAAAAGTATATAACATTTGTATAATTTTTTTTATATTTACATACAAAGTGTGTGTGTGTGTGCGCGCGCATTTTTCGGTTATTATTTACAACGGCTATACAAGATATATTTTCAAAGTCAAAATTTTAGAAGCAATTATCTAATACTGAGAAATTAAAGTGATAAGTTGCGTTATCCAATAAAAGGAGAGGAAACGTTTTGCTTCAGAGCAGAAGATATGCTTCATTAATCAGGGTTGGGTAACACCGTTAGCTTTTGAACATATTGTGTCAGTGAGACTAAAGGTGCTCCACTTTAACATACTTAAGGGACTAAATATGCTCAGGGTTATATTTAAAGGACAAAAATAGACCTACCCTCAAAGATAAAGGACAATATTAGCCAAAAAGTCTTCACATGAAGCTTGCTCAAGTTCGAATTTTTTTAATCCCGAAACAAATGTTTGTTGGCTAGAATATCTAAGGTGTTTTTTGTTTGCTTAAGTGACAAGTTAAATTATCATTTTAAATTTTGCGTCAAGGCAAATTGGAAAAAAAAGGTGTTGTGGGGGGGGGGGGG
>MDKI01016866.1:0-27593 GCA_005239505.1 Nicotiana paniculata | reverse complement strand
TATCGTTTAAGCGTCATAACTATTATGTATCGACCACAACCTATTTTACGATGAAAGGGACAATACCTCCCCTATTTATATGACTTCATACAATTCAAAACAATCACCAAACAGACCAAACAACATCAATTGAGCCTCCCAAAATAGTCCACACACAACCTAATCACTTCACACATAAGACGACCATCATAGTCGTGTCAAACGACCCGAAAATATTACAACGAACGACCAGATCACAACCCTACATATATATGGTGTTTCTCCACACTCTTACTCCTACAAAACTCCAAAAAATATTAGTGAAACACGCAACGCAACAACAAAAAAAATCAGTCCGCTACAAGTCAAATAACTCGAACTCACGGCTTCCGATCACCGTCCCGTGAGTTCTAACTATTAGGAAATATATTTATCAACCTTACTTGATATTTAAACACTCAAATACATATATTAGACGTTTCTTAACTATGAATTACCTTCCAAAACTCTAACTACAAAGAAAAAGGAGAGGCGGTATAATGACACTTACGTCGTAGGGATCGTTTTGATGTTATTGCTTCTCGATTTCTTGCCCGGAATGATAATCTTCTTTGAAACCCTTGAATATTGCTTGAGGTTATGTTTATGGGTGTTCTATGGTCGTTTTATGATGAATAAAGAAGAGAAAGCCTACCCAAGGTTTATGTATATCAAGTTTGAAAAAGTCAAAGAGGTGCTAGCTTGGCACCCTAGGATTGGTCTATCTTCCGACGCTTATATATTTTTGTCCTGATGTCGTATGGATGAACGGTTAAGATAATTAGAAACTAAATTCCAAGATCTTCAATTTGGTATATTATATGTCCCAATAAGACCTTATATAGAACATTAAATGTATTGCTCAAAAAGCTCTAGTGATCCACCTACTTGTCACTTATGATGTTTGCGCAGTCTCGCGAAACTGCAAATATCTCTCTACTCCTATGTCGTATCGATGAATGGTTTAATGCATTGGAAAATAGACTCATAGATCTTAAATTTGGTTGGTAGGTCATCCAATAATTCCAAGTATATTGGGAGAAAATCTCAGTTACATTTGACCTAATTTTAAGCACATTATGAGTGTAACTTGTGAAGACCTTTGCCGAATTTTGTTCCACAACTTGCTTGATTTCAAAATGTAGAACACAACTATCATACGATAAAAATTAACTCATAGCATAACCTCCTTATTATGTAACGAACCATAGTTTCACCCTAAAGTACATGTTATAACATTCCAAACTCGTCGACTTTCGACGAAACTTATTTTCTTCAATTGGTTTAGTTTTTAAGCTTTCCAACCCTCTTGGTACTCATTCTTCATGATCTTAAATATTTGTAACCTCCAATGTAACATGATTAACTTACGTTATATTCCATAAAATATAATCTTATTTCTGAGTTTACATTAATTGACTTACGATGTACTCTCACGTACGAAAATATGGAGTGTAACAATATAATAGGAATTGACAAATTTTAGGCCTTAATTACATTACGTCTGGCAAAGCCAATCAAGAAACATAAGCATTGTATAGTCAAATAAAAAAAAACTCTACTTCCCTATTTATTCTCTCTTGCCCTCTCTACATCTCTTTGTCATTTCCTATCCCCTCTCTCCCTCTCTATGTCTCCATATATTTTATTCTATCTCTTCTCTCTCCGTCTCTTTCATAATTTAGGAAAGATTATTGCAATTCATGCACCAAAACTTGAGCTACAATGCCGATCGAATTTGATAATTAACTCGAAAACTAAAATTTTTGCCACTTTAAAAGCCATGAAGTAGCAAACATGACGAAGATGTGCATGTAAAGATTGTCACAACGCAACAGAATATATGACACCTTGCAAGCACATTATGAATTCGTATGAAGAAATTAAGCACTGAGTTGTTGATTACGATTACTTAATTCGTATTGAAATTAAATGAGTTAGATCTAAAACGTTGAATCGATATATGGAGAATTAATATATATAGTTAGCCATAACTTTATTTTTTCTTCCATCTTTTTTCTGGTTGAAACATAATTTTTATTCTCATTTTGTATTACTATACGAGTAAATAAAATTTTGACATACATTTTGATATAGAAAGAGAGCAAATAAGTCTTTATATACATCTTGGTATACACCAAGAAGAAAAATTATCTTGTGATAACTATCTTGGTATACATATTATTTGATGTGTTATACATTGTGATATACAAATAATATAATTATTTTTATTATGATATACATTAATATAGAGACAACAATAAATTTTAAACAATTATATATATATATATATATATATATTATTTTGATACATTTAATGGTTATCATGTACCAATATTTATAATTAGGGCCTTTTTTTTGTTTTTGCTAATGATGTGGATATGACACCATGCCAAAATCCCATAAAAAATCAAGGAAACTATCAGTTATGTTCATTTATAAGTAGCTTATTATAAAAATTGATAAATTCATAAAATATTATTAATATTAGCCAAATATTATCAATATTAGCCAATTAGCTATTTGCAGCCAAAAAAAAAATAAAAATTGCTTTTATTTGAGTAGGTGTGATTAGAATAGATTGGTCACGTCTTAAGGAGCTTGAATATCAGTTATGGAATGAATTGGTGGAGTTTTGAGGTGGTTTGAATTGAAAATTCGAAATAGAAGATGAACATGAAAAAATTGATATGTGTATCACACTGTGTATCATTTGTGTATCACACATATCTCATATTTACATCAAATGTGTATTATAAGTATATCCATGTGTGAGATACATGTGTCGCAAAAGATTTTTTTGAACTCGATTTCAACTACGAATTTTGATGCTAAATCAGTCCATATCACCTCCAATCTTCCTCAAAATTTGTATATTAACTCATCTATATGTTTTCAATGAATTTCAACCATATCCATTGAAAATTGTTCTTTTTTTTTCTTAGATTTTTGGAATCTTGTATATTTTTGTATTTTACCATCTTGTTTGCTACCTCATCTATGAAATTTTCTTTCCTTCTTCCATCTAATGTTGTTGATCACGCTTAAAATTATGGAAAAACTTTGTGTGTGATTCTTGGAGAGAAAGAACCTTATTTATTGGGATTTTAATTTTTATATGTGCTTGACTAGTATTGATAAATCTATATAACTAGTTTCTCCCCACGTGCATTGCATGTGTACGCCAAGTCTCGTAGTATATAATAATGTAAGATAATATTAATATTAGAAAAATTAAACTTTTGACGAAATAATTATATATCAAAGTTTAAAGTACAAGTTTTTATGAATGAAAGTGCAGAGTTTCATTAAATATGGAAGCTCAGAGTAACATATTAAAATTTAATATCAGTGAGTATTTGAAAATTAAACCTTGTTTGTGACCGTCGCTTTTATCAACACTTTGGCAACTTGATATATTGAGATATAATATTTCTCACAAAAATCTTATGATTCTTCCTATATGAAATTCACCCAAATTAGCAAGATTGGACACTTCAAAGTTGAGAATATTTTAATTTTATGAAAAATAAGTCGAGAACTAATATCTAACAAATCAAAAGTACTAATCAACATCACATTATTACATACATCGAAAACAGTTAATTATCAAATTGTAGGGAGTACTTAGTCATATTTTAAAAGGAGCATGGGTCAATATAGAGTTAGATTATGTCTTGTAAAACTATTTTTGAAGTATGAACATTTCACCACAAATAGGCTCATACTCTTGTTTTATTTTGTAATAAACTATTTTAAAAGTATGATAAATAGGCTCATACTCTTATTATATTTTGTAATTAATAGACCATTCGCCAGTGACAATCTTTTCAAAAGAATCGGGTGATATATAACGAAATAATGGAATGAAGAAAGACTGAGCGAAAAATGAATCGTATATATGTTAGCTTCTAGGCCAGCATGTATATGTTATGATCATCAAATAACTCAGAAATTTAAATTTATTAAATGAGAAGCAAGAAACAAGCAATCACTAAATGGGATCCCATAGCTAAATATGTAGAACGATGTAATTAACTCTATCTCATAAAATTTATTTTGTAAAGGAAACTCTTTGTATGAAATTCAAGTTTTAATTCAACTAACCATAAAAACAATCTCATCTCCTCTCAACCTGCTAGCACATATCTACTTATAGAGCAAAGTCAGTCAACACAACTAAGACGAGCCATACTTTAAGACACTGTTCAAATCATTTTAGATACTAATAAAATTACTTGATTGAACACTAACCAGGGGTAAACAAGAGATTTCTTATTAATAACTTCTCGTTTAGCATTCTTTAATTTCAACCCATTATCGCTCCCCGGAAGATTAAACAAATTAAAAGGACTTTGTCATGTATAATACAGTTCAACAGAAGAGCAATTCCTTCAAATATGATGTGTATTCTTCGTTTGACATCCATATCGTTTGCCATTCAAAAGTCTATTTTGCATTAAAGGGATCAAGGATTAATTAGAGCGATATAGTTTATTACATACTTACATTTAGACACATATACACATACATTTATCTATATATTCATGAGAATGATACAATTAATGCATTTTAAAACATGATAAAAAAGGTATTTCAAAAGCCAAAAACTTGTTATTTCTTGCGAAAAGGGCCTTTACCAAGAAAAAGGAGCACACCAGAGGCCACTTACTGTGTTTGGTACTTGCTCGAAGAAGCCAAGTGCAAGCGACTATACTTAATATGCCTTCAATAAAAAATCAAAAACTTCTAGAAACGGTGGCAACTCTTCGAAACAGTCGTGTTTCTGTGTGTAAGCTTACTTTTTTTTTGTTTTTTTTTTAAATAATAGGATATTTAGTTAATGAAAAGGATATATTGGTAATTCAACTTTTAAGTCAGGGGCTTACTGCTTTTAATATAATATAGATTAATAGTTAGAGGTTGGTAAGTTGAAACTTATTTAGAATATTTAGCTAAGATTCCCAAACATCAATAGTAGCACATAAGTACATCCAATTTGTGTCACTCTCTTTCATCCGGGGCTTTTGCATCCGTACCCACTTTTTGTGTCACGTTTTAACTTATACCCGCTTTGTAAAAAAATTGCATCTGTACTCGCTGTTGCGCATAACTTCAACATGCGGGGCTGAAGTAGCAAAGACAATCACGCAAAACTTCAGCATTCTAGTAGACGGGCATGAAGTAGCTTGCAAACTTCAGCTCTAGTAAATGGGGGACTTCAGCTCTAAAGCTGAAGTTTTTGTCTTTGTAAATGGGGAACTTCATGCTGAAGTTCCCCAGTCATAAAGACAAAAACTTCAGCATACGGGGCTGAAGTTCCCCCAGTTACACTAGGGAACTTCAACTCTAGAGCTGAAATTCTTTTTTTTGTAAATGGGGAACTTCATGCTGAAGTTCCCCAGTTATAAAGACAAAAACTTCATCATACAGGCTGAAGTTCCCCCAGTTACACTGGGGAACTTCAGCTCTAGAGCTGGAGTTTTGTCTTTTGTAAATGGGGAACTTCAGTATACGGGGCTGAAGTTCCCAAGTTATAAAGACAACAACTTTAGCATACGGGGCTGAAGTTCCCCAGTTATAAAGACAACAACTTCAACATACGATGCTGAAGTTCCCCATTTACAAAGACAAAAACTTCAGCATACGGGGTTGAAGTTCCCCAGTTACACTGGGAAACTTCAGCTCTTTGTCTTTTGTAAATGGGGAACTTCAGCATACGGGGCTGAAGTTCCCAAGTTATAAAGACAACAACTTTAGCATACGGGGCTGAAGTTTCCCAGTTACAAAGACAAAACTTCAGCTCTAGTCCCGTATGCTGAAGTTTGTCTTTATGACTGACGAACTTCAGCTTAACTGGTGAGCTTCAGCTCAACGAGGGAAAGAGGAGCTGAAGTTATTTAAAAATGGGTACAAGTTAAAAGTTGTAAAAAAAACAGGTATAAATTAAATGGGACGACCAGAGAGGATGCCCCGCGCAATTTTTACCTTTCATCCCTCCCAAGAAGCCCATATTCCGAAAATTTCCTCCCAAGCCGGTTACCTATTCATAACAAGCCCATAACCCGAACCGAGATGTAGTTAGTCCCTTAAAACCCTGAATCTCACCGTTGCCACGCACCCTGTGAACCAGTGGGAATACAGTAGAGGAGCAAAAATCATGGCAAGGCGCTGTATATCGTTTTCGAGGTCTCTTCTATCTAGCAGTAGACCATCAACAGTCAATTCATCTCCAAGCGTACAATCCATTCTCGGCCAGCGCCTTCAATGTCGCCGTTCTATTTCCACCATACTCACCAGGTTCCTTTCCGTATCTATGCATCGCCCTTTCTCGGTTCTCTTTTTACATTTCACTTAGTTTAGTCTTTTATTTATTTATTAATTAATTTTTATTTTCAGGACTAATGGAGTACTGGGTTGCACCCAATCGCTGCTACCGCTTCACAGCGCCGTGGCAGCCAGCCGTCTAACATCACACATCCAAATGGAGGCGCGCACTTGCTGCCAGCTGTCTCAGGGTACCTTTTTCTGTCGCACTTGCCCTGATCGGTAGTTTTCAATTGTGAGTCCTGTTTTCCGCACCTAATGCTGATAAAAATCACAATTTTGCAAAGTGAGGATCAATATTTTGAGCTCTGTTCTCCTCATATGATGCCCCGATTTTAGCTCTTAGAGGTTTAACTTACCCATTTAAACTTTAAGGTTTATTTTGGAATCGAAATAGACTATGCTTCATTGGTACCTCTTTTGATTCGTAATTTCTGTTTTCTATTGCCAAGTGTACCTTACGGCAGGATACATTGATAAAAAAGAGGCAGTTTTACATATGTTTGTGTTTTTTCGTTGAAGTGGAGATGAGGTATTAAACAAAATACCTATTATCTTGAATGTAGAGGAGGATCCTATGAGGCTATAACTAATAGCAAGACACTGACTTCAAGATATTATGCTTCTAAAAAGAAGATACGAATGAGAGAATGGATTCCCTTATATCAAATGGCTTGATAGATTTATTTTCCAATACTTAACACATTGGGTGTAAGTCGGTATTTAGAAGAAAGGACAACACCGATGGTTTGCTACAGACCTTCGGTGGTGGAATAGTTGTCAAGGATTTAATGAAAATTCAGGAGTAGATTATTTTGACACATATACTCCTGTGGCGAGATTGATGGTAGAATGGTTGAGAAATCTATTGCTAGATATAGAGTCATGGCCTCAACCAATGCCAGCTGTCCACTTGCATCGCGACAGGGGGAAAGTGTGAAACAACTGTGTTTAAGACATTCAACAAGATATACAATAGATAATCTAGACATATTATTTCGAGAGTACATAAAACAATTGATTTCTGATGATTATTATGAGTTCTTATGTTAGGCAACTTTGCTGACCATTTACTGAAGGACACCCAAGAGATACAATAATGACTACAAGTGCGACCAGTCTAAGGCAGTTTTGATTTATCACTATCACGGGTACCTCATCTTTTTTTATTGCTTAGCAATATGGAAAGTTTAAACTTTAAAGGTAAAAATAATTTATGGTAGTGACAGTTTGCAAGTAGTCGAAATGATAGTAATACTTGAGAAAAATAGGGTCAGTGCAAAATTACTTTTAATGTAGAAACAAAGTTCGGATTAAGAACTTAGAAAGTTAATGTTAAGAATTTGATTAAATCTTCACCAATATAAACGCACAAAATGGTGCTGTTCAATCTTAAGTTTGGAATTATGAATTTAGGAGGTTGCGCAAGGTCATAATATGGTGCTAAGCTCATGTGAAAGACGTTATTTTCATCTTGTAAGTAAACGAATGTGGTTTAACAGAAAATTATCCTATCAATTTTGACGAGATTTTAAAAAGTTTATACAAGTAGTGGGCTCAAATACAACTACTATATGTTTAAATCATAAATAACTACATCAATCTCTAAGTGAGAGATTGTTAATGTAGTTAGCGATTGGGAAGATAAGACAAGTTGTTGCTCACTTGGTAGAATACAAAAGAAAAGAAGTGTTGTTGAACACTTCTTGTACCACTTGGAATAGTAACATTCTTTGAGGAAATTTTTGGAGGGAAAGTCAAAATTGAGTATATAATTTATACAATCAAAGATGGACACTGGGGGCATTTGGGTATTGGCCTAAAGGTATCCCAAAATTAAATATTTTATTAATGTTATTATTATTATAATTATTATTTGTTTAAATGTTTTGAATTTTAAATTAGATGGTTGTTATTTAAGTTCCTTTGAATTGGTCATGTTTGTATTTTACATACAAGTCATAATTAACTTGTTTAAGGTGTTAATGTATTATAAATTTGTTTATACCTCCCAAACGAAATAATTACGATCAAACTATCATTCTCTTCTCTACTCTAAAATATTGACTTCATGTTATTGTTAATAAATAATAATAAAAATATTAAAACAAAAACTAATAAGATAGTTGAAGTAAAATATTCCGTCTTTCACTCAAAATTGTACCTGTCAAAAATAATCATACAATTTTGTGTAGCGTCACACCACAACTCACGGATGCATCAAAGGACACGACACTTTAGGCCTTTAAATTTATGCTTATAGGCAAAGTACTAATGTAATTCTAATAATAGATTAAAATAGTGCAAGAATGAGTCTGCCACATGAGTATGGATCATCCCATCATAGAACCAAATATGTCCAAACATTATTGGACTCAGATCTTTAATTATAAAACCCAACAGACGGAGAAGCATTTCAAGAGTATAAGAGAGCTAAGAGGGAAACGAAGAAGGCTATTGAGTTGAGCTAAGAGGGAAGCGAAGGCGGCAATTAGTAAAACTTAAGGGGAAGTCCTTGATGTCTTGTACTAGAAGTTAGGGGCACAAGAAGTGAAGGAAGAAATGTTTAAACTAGCACGGTTGAGAGAGAAGAGTATGGACTTAAATTAGGTGAAGCGTGTTAAAGAGATGGGAGGCTATTATGATCAATTGTTCAACTTGATCCACATGAATAACATATTAGATTTCTACACATATGTCTATAGGATAGAAACTTTAGTTACACTCATAAATTAGAGCGGTAGAGGTAAAAGATGCCATGAAACATATTAGGATTAGAAAAGCATGTGGTCCAGATGGTATCCTATAGAGGGTTGAAAATGTCTTGGAGAGGTTGGAGTAGGATTGCTTACTCTGAAGGGAAGTAAACAAAACTGAGGAGCTCCTCTGATTGAAGTACATAAAGAAGCCTTTCGGTCCTTATTAAAGAATGAAGAAGCTTTTCCCCGAAAATGAAGAGCTCTTTTCTAAACAGTTGATTTTTTTTTTTTTTTTTTTTGATAAAGTAAGATAATATCATTAAAAGGGCATCAGGAAGATGCCAAATTACTAAAGATAGAAATTGTGTTAGCTCCCATACAAAAGACAAAATACATTATAAGCTCTAGTACAAGAGTACATATGCTCTACCAGGGAGCTAACAAAATCCAAAAAAAATATCAACGCTATTAACATGGGAAAGAAAGTTCGAACTGAACAAACTAACTAAATATCTAACTTTTAGGGAATGTGTTGGAGCTGATATTCCATCAAAACATCTGTTATTTCTTTCATTCCAAACAATCCAAAATATGACTTCTGGGATCATTCTCCATATTTTTTTGATGGCTTTGTCAACTCTCCAAAAAATCCAGCTAATATAGGCTTCCTTGATGGTATGAGGCATGATCCAAGTTATACACAAAAATGGATAGGAAGAAGTTCCAAATATCAGCAGTGACTGGGCAATGTAGAAATAGATGGTTAGCACTTTATAATCTCTGTTGGCACATATAGCATTTGTTGACTAGAGTAATGCTCCTTCTGCTAAGATTGTCCTGTGTTAAACAACAGCTTCATTGAGGGTAGTCCATGTGAGGCATGCTACTTTGAGTGGCATTCTGCTCCTCCAGACATGTTTCCAGGGCCAATCCTCTAGTATTCCATTATGTGAGTACATAAAGTTGTAGCCCTCTTTCTACTTCCCTTCTTTTGAATTCCCCCAGATCATTCTGTCTGGTTGTTGATCTTCGGTGATGAGATCTCCCAGTGTGGCTAAGAGAGCAAGTTAGTCATTGATTTCCCAATCACGAAGATTTCTTCTAAACACCGTATTCTAAATGTTGTTCTCTCTCTGTTTTGAGCAATATTTGAGTCCTGATTGCATGCTATTAGGTATAGATCAGGGTATGAATCCTTTAGTGCTGTATTACCAAGCCATATGTCTTTCCGGAATTTCACCTGGACACCATTACCAACTTTGAATGATGTATTCTAAAAGAAATCATTTTGAACGTTGTTGATGTGTTTCCACAGACCTACTCCATGAGGTGCTGAACTTTTCGTGAGGCTCCAGTGATTCTGAATTCCACATTTGGTGTCAATGATCACCTTCAGTAATCTGTTTCAGTTTGTCCATGCCTCCATAGACATTTCATTAGCATACATTTGTTGTGAAGCCTAAGATTCCTGATACCCAATACCCCATTAGACTTTGGCTGAGTTACTTTTGGCTACCTAACAAGTGAAAAGTTGTGAGTCTTATTGTTTCCTTCCCATAAAAACCTTCTTCTTAGCCTGTCTAGCTGCTTTGGGATTGAGCTTGACATAGGAAACAGAGACATGTAATAAGTTGGTGTGCTGTCAAGGACATACTGATCAGTGTGAGTCTGCCCCCATTTGAGATATATTGCATTTGCCAGGTAGCTAGTCTCTTTTCAACTTTTTCAATGACTCTATTCTTTCAACTAATTCCTCCAAATTTTTTCCAGCAAAGTATTTCAATTAATTCCTCCAAATTTTGAACCTCATTCACCAGATTGATAATGCTTTTAAGCATATTGATGTGTAGCCCAGGCACTGCTTAAAAAATGAGTAAGATGAGGTTGAGATTGATTACTGTGACCTTTCTGCACCCCAGAAGATCAATGTGTCATCTGCATATAACAAGTGTGATACATCGATTGAGTTTGCAGGATTTCTCCCCACCTGGAGACTTGTATCCATTGAAACTCCTTTGCCCTTCCTAGCATTTGTGACGCCCTCCATTGCCAATATAAAGAGAAAATGAGAGAGGGGATCTCCTTGCCCGAGGCCTTTCTTGGAGAAAAGAAACCTGCAGGGCTTCTGTTAACAAACACGAAATATTTCACAGTTGATTTGCAGAATTTGATCCACCTTATCCACCTATCTTCAAATCCCATCTTCTTTGGGATGTTGATGAGATATGCCCAACTCAGTTGATCAAAAGTTTTTTCAATGTCTAATTTGCACAACAAACTTTTTTAACCACTTTTTATTCTCCAATCCAAGACCTCATTGGCAATCACGGAGGCATCCCAGAGATCAACTTGGCAATGACCTTCTTTAATCTTTCAGCCAAATTTTTTGCAGCTATCTTGTAAACGCTCCCTATTAAACTGATAGTCCTGTAGTACCTTATTTTCTATTGCTCCTTTCATTTTGGGAATAAGAGCAATAAATGCAGCAGTGCAGGATCTAACTATATGGCAGCTATGATAGAAGTGATTGAGAGCCTTTATGATATTTGTTTTAATGAAGTCCATGCCTTTTGAAAAAAGGCCATAGGGAATGCATCGCGGCCTGGTGCTTTATCTGGAGCACAAGACTTTAAGGCTGCCAAGACTTCTGATTCCTCAAAAGGTGATTCTAGATCAACACATTCGTCTGCAGATAATGAGGGTAACCCCCCAAACTCTGTAGGTCTCCAGGGTTCCTTCTCCTTGTACAAAGTCTGATAACAATCCAGTATTTCCTGTTTGATCTGCTCCTTATCTTCAACTAGATTTTTTCCCACCCTGAGCCTATCAATGCAATTGATCCTCCTTTGAGAGTTAGCAATTTTCTGAAAATACTTTGTGTTTTTGTCTCTTTCCTTTAACCATAAGCACCTGAAATTTTGTCTCCAAGAGACTTCTTCAGCTAGTGCAATCTGTTGAAGTTCCAATTTGAGATTGAAAGTCCTCAGCTTTTCCTCTGGAGAATCTACCCTATGTTCAACCACTTGGTCCAAGAGTCTTAACTCATCAAGTGTCTTGTTCCTTCTGTATTCTAACTTGCCATGCACCTCTCTTTTCCAGGTTGTTATGTCCTTCTTTAAGGATCTCACCTTCTGGATGAGAATGTAGTCTGGGGAGCCAATTGGTTGTGTAAGATACCATCATTCCTTTATCATGTCCATAATTCCTTCAGTTTGTTGCCACATATTTTCGAACTTGAAATAAGATGGTGTTGGTTCCCAGTCTCCACTTTCACTTTCCAGGAGGATTGGTTTGTGGTATGAAATTACCCTGGCTGCTTCATTGCGTTAAATGAATCAATCCATTCAGTTGAAAGCAAAAATCTGTCTATTCTGGATCATAACTTTTATTTGTTTTCATTGGATTCCTTTGGATAGATTTACTGCATGATAATGAAGTTAAGCGTGGCTATTCTTTGTGTAATTGCTCTGTCTTCTTTTGGAAAATATAACAATACAGACATGGGTTTATGTAACGTAGGATGTGTTTGAAAACTGATAAGATGCAAAAAGTTACAAACCATCTTTTAACCATCTATCTGTTAAATGGATCATAATTTTAGGCAGCTCGGGTCATTTGTTTTTTGGAACTAATACTAATGTGGTCTTCATCTGAGTGCTATTCAATAATTAATTAGTTCAATCATTAGTAAGTTAAAATTCATGAGATCTCCACTTCTGTCAAAACTCATACTGCTTCTAGCAATATCCCCCCCTCTTTGTGGTTTATTTTTGTTTGACCAATTTTTCATACTTGCTTTTTGGCAGCTTATAGAACTGTTTCTTTTTAGTTTGCTTGATCAGTCATCTTCTATTCATAAGCTCGGCAGGATAGAGGGGCTGGGGAAAGAAATAGTCAGAACAAGAATTTTTTTTTATTAGATTTAATGAGCTTACTATTTGTCCAGTTTTTCTATTCAAAACAGGCTTGATCTCGATTTCTATCTGCCATAGGTACTTAAGGATGCATTACATATTAGCTGGAAAAGCTGCTGTAACAAACATTTTGGAGGATTTTTGGTGAAATTTGCCCTGGAAGTGCAAAGCTGTAAGCTCTAAATTCAATTTGCTTTCCTAGTTATTTTTGGGCTGTTGTTGAAATTCCAGAATACTTGAAACTCCTGAAAATGATAATTCTCTAGGAGAAACTTATCGCAGTCCTTGCATCTCTTAATTTGAAGTACTATTTTAATTTTTTGCTTAGCCATCAGTTATGGGAGTTTAGATTGGCTAAAAGCTATAGAATGATTGCCGAAAGATAATGCTTTTACCCGTGAAAACCTGATTTTGGGACTTACTAATGTTTTTCTTTACTAAATAAATTAAATTTACATCTTTTTAAAATGATTCTAGACTTCCAGTTTGATTAAAGCCATAAAAGCATATGTCGCAGTCTTCTTCTTTAGTTACCATCAGACGCAGAATTAGTGACATGTACTGTATGTGAAATGATGTTTCTTTGTCTCTATTGAAACTAAGAGAAGCCTGAGGCAGTTCAATCCTTTGTAGTAATGAATGCATACCCTTTGACTATTTCCACGCAACAAAACTTTCTACTTAGTTATAGTCTCTCTCCCTCTCTCAAGCAAATACATAGCACTAGGAGTTCTAGGGAAGTATTAAACAGGCATTGCATCCACAGTCCAGTCTATTAAAGGAAATTGGGAGAAAGATCTGATTATGCATGGTGCATTGGGATAAGTTGCGGATGGATGCCTTTATTTCGTCCTTTGCATTGGTTACGTCTTCCCATTAGGTGCATGATTGCAGTTATTTAGCGTTGCTCATTTGATCAAGCATCTGCCTTTTACCTTTTTGTTCCATACGTATCTTGCACCGCGAACCCTTAATCGGGGAGATAGGGCATTCACTACAGAGATATTTGAACGCAACTATAATGCATCCATGCTCCACCTATTGCTAATTGCTTTACCAAGTGGAGTTGATAAGATAAGTATGATTTTGGGAAGCTTCTTTTGCTGATCTTACCGGCCTCATAAAAATAAGTTTCTTAGTGAGGTTGTGTAAAAAGCTTCTACAGTGTGTTTTCTAAGATGCTAATATGATGTTTTCTTGGTGACCAACTGATGATTTTGTGTCTAAAAAGTCGTAGAAATGACACCAGGTAGCCACTCTTAAGAGTTGCTATTAAGAGTGGCTATTGAGGAATTAGCTAGTGCGTCCTAAATTCTAGTTTTTCAGTTTAATTTTTCGGGACACAATCGTCCTGGTGGAGAATTTTAGTTCAAAATTTCAGGACAAAACAAGTACTAACTAATCTCTAAATAAAAACACTAAGAAATTAAGAATGGCTGTATGTGCACCTACCCCTAAAAAGTCTCTCTCGGATTGGGCTGGTTCAAACTTCAAACTATTGGGCCTCGAATTTTTTATTTTCCATGAGCTGATCGCTTTCCATAATGTCTGGTCAATTGTTGCAATATCAGGTGACATTTGACTCTCAAACGTTTGACTCGAGTATTTAATGGAAAGCACACGTTTGTCTCTAAAAAATAAAGCCCGTAATTCCTAACTTCCTTGTCCATGAGGATAAGTGCTTGGGGATTGCACCATTACAATTTAAACCCCCTTAATTTTCTGAGCTTGATTTCATGCCCTAGGACAAAAGTAGCGTCCTACTTGGAGCAAATGAGATTTATGTTCAGTTGACTACGGCTAAATCCTATATTCTCTTTTCTTTTATTTCATTCTAATGCTAAATTATCTATAGTATCTTCTACGGTAAATTAGAGATTATTCAAACATAGAGTTTTTCTAAGCTTAACAATATTTCGTCTACTGACATCCCAGTTTCTGACCAAAGCTTTTCTAAAATATCACTAATCTGAAGCAAAATTTTTGTGGGTTTTGCCTTAATATCAAATTCTTTCTAGGTTAATTCTTTCTCATATTGGATGATGGCTTAACAACTTGGATGAGATCAACTAATAGTCTAAACAAGTTGAATCTTCAGTTTGATGGCAAAAAGTCTTGTGTTCTCTCTTACAAGGAAATTTGTCTGGTTAGTGTTTAACTAAAGAAGTGAGTCATCGGACTAATCTAAAGCCGGAGTTTTCCGTTGCAATAGATTATATATTTGAAAGAAGAGGAAGGTCTAGAAATAGTGTAATGATGGAACAAACAAACAAGGATGGGGAAATAAATGCAAACGCCAAAATAGGTCCACTGCTTTCGACCAAGTAGTAGTTTCTCCACTTGACACACACTTTGGTATAAATCAATCTGCTTTGACAAACACAGTCATTCTCCATGTGCTTTCCCTCATCTCTTTTAGACCAGACCTCCTCACTTTCCCTTTCAGTTTCTTTCTGTACTTTCCCTATCCCTATGTACACTACACAATCAAGGATTCCAGAATGAGCCAGTTTCTGCAATATCTTGATTTTTTTCAATCCAAAAAGACAGAAGAAAAGCAAAAAAATAAACCCTCTTAGGGATAACGTGATAGATTTAACTTATGTACACTAAGCAGACGGATAGTGTAAAGAATTTCACAAATAATTGTATCTTAACTACTTGTATAGCTAGTTTGGCTTATTTTTCAGGTTATTAATCCACATTTTATGGAAAATTATGTTTCGTAAAAGTTCTCGTTACTCTTAATGTGTAAAAATGAAAATCTGGATGGAAGACAAGAGAGTGGGGTGATGAGAGAGAAGCTAGTACTTGGCAAACAGAAAAGATATGCATGATCGAGTATTACCAAGAAAAGCTAAACATATCAGAAGAATGATCAGAAAGCAAAAAGTCGAGAATGGAGACGTCTCTTGATTCTTTTACCCACCTCATCACTATTCAGGACAACACAGTTTACTTACCAAAAGGAGAATGACAAACGCCAAAAATTAATATTTCACTTATTGCAAACAAAGAAGCTAAAAAAAAAAAAAGCAACCATCTCATCTCTATATAGTGGATATATAATATATACAACCAGAAATAGCAGTGCAATTAACGTGATTTCTTAATCAGCAATGTATTTTTTTGCAAGTTCAGAAAGATGCAGAAAAGTTGTCACTTCAAATTGTTTTCTTGTTTAAAATTTACATCATCAAATACTACTACGTAAAATCACCTTCAATGATAAAATTTCATAATAAAATATCTATAAGATGTTGGAAAACATCCTAAAGATTGTTGTTAGACTCTTCTAATATAGTAGTAACTAATTATAATATTTTACGTGAGAAGTTGATAGGTTCATGAAGCATTATTATTGGAACCTAGAGCAAGATGATGATTGATGACCTAATACAACCTTAATGCGAATAAGTTAAAGTTTTTTATAGTGTAAAAGGTATTTAAACAATTATTTTAAAAGTAAATTACGAGTAAATTCTCTAGATATATTAATAAGTAACCCAAAAATGATAACTGACATGTTTTTGTAGGTTAAATTAATCCATATATATGGTCATAGTATAATCTTTTTCACAATATTAGTGTATATAACTTTAATTCATGCAACACACGAGAACAGTTCACTGTACCATTTATCCAAAAACAAATCTGGGATAGAATCGCCAAAATGTCGGCAGTTTGAGATAGGAAACAGCTCGCTTGTTTCCATATACCTAAGCGAAGCTAGAATTTAAAGTTTATGAATTTACTATCAACCGCGATAGTTCGTCTTTGGTTCACAAATTAAATATTTATATACATTGAATGAGTTTCTTGATACAAAAATAACATCTAAGCAAATGTTACTGAATTCTTTCGAACCGTACTTAATACTTTACCTCCGCCCTTGCACATATACATCCTCAACTTCAGGGGCGGATAGACTCTTGGCGAAGCGGTGTCACATGTCACCGCTTTGTCGAATTCTTTTACTAAATATATGTATTAATACTGTGAGAAAACAGATAAGTAGAAAAAATTGACACCACTTGACATAAATTGTCTCTTGGTGCATCGGTTGTGTGCTTGATTTTGCTCTAAAAGTTGTATAATTAAAAATCATGATGAATTAAAATTGAACCCATGACCTTTTCTGACTTAAAATTCAATAAATTAATAGACTAAGACTATTCTAATAAATTTTGACACCGCTTACAAAAATTCCTGCGTAAGCATGATCATGAGTGGTACCATACTTAACAGTCAAAGGTGTGCAGCTAATAGTACTCGACATCCCTTAAAACTTGAAAAGTGAAATCGAAGCAAAGTGAGCTTACGTCCATAAAGATGCATGTTCCATCTTTTCTGAGCTTTACGAAAAGCCTATTATTACTGTTTTCCAGTAAGCTTCCATCAGTCATGTGCTTCGTTTCAATGCAAGGAACATATATACTGCATAATGCCCGTAAAGTGAGAATAATTGAAAGGGCAATGACAGTATAATGACTTTTAGCTGTAGATTTCTTAATCATTGTTTTCATAATCTTTAATTTCAGCAATTGTTATCTTCTTTTTGTCTGTCGCTACTTTTTATGTCTCTACTAGCAGAAAACCGCCTACAACTTTATGTTTGAACGCTCTCTTAAGACATTAATTAGATGCACTATAATTATAACTGCCCAGTATATATATATATATATGCACTTAGAACTGGAGAATATTATTCTAAACCTCGTGGTAGTACATGATGCATGGACCCAATAAAAGATGTAGGATCAGAGGCGGATCTAAAATTTAGAAATGTGTATTTCAAGGTTCTAATCTAAAAAAATTAATACTTAAGAGTATTTCCTGAATTTCCCAAAGTTATAAGTAGCGTCATATTGGGATCAGTTACCTGTGCTTTGGAGTGGACATGATTAAGTATTGGATGGTCTATCTCTTTAATTTAATATATCATATTTTTAAATTTTTTTAATTTAGTACCGTTTGGACATAAACTTTTTTTTTTTTTTTCCAAAAAAATTTCACATTTTTTTCGAAATTAACATTGTTCATAAAATTTCCAATTTTCACTTGAAAATGCATTTCGAAAATTTTCGAAAATTTGAAAAATTTCAAGAAGTTGTTTTTCAAAAATTTCACTCAAAAAACTTCAAAAACAACCCAAAGTAAAATTTATGTCCAAACACAACTCTAAATTTAAAATACCATTTTTCACAATTTTTTTTGGAATTTTACAATTCTTATGTCCAAACGCCTGCTTAATACTATCTAAGAAAAGTCTTATCTAAGATTTCACCGCTTCTAGATTTTACGTTGAATTAAGATCTCTAAAGGTCTTACAGAAATTCCTCTACCTAATTAAACCGGTATACGATGACTAAAAAGAGGCAGTAACTAAGCAGAAAACAGCGGCGTGGATGCGGAGTTGACTTTCTTACTCATACTTATATATAATATATAATATATCTTTGTTCGAGAGTCAAGAAACAGTGCAGTAATATTTATATTTTTCTTGGCTTTTAACTTATATACAATGATAATATAAAGAAATTTATATTAATAAATGTTATTTAACATGTTATACATTACTAGCAGGTTATTTGCTATATTCTTTTGGTAATTAATTCCATAATTATTGTTTGCTACAAGTTCAACCGCTTCGACATAGAGTATAAATATCTATTTAAAAGTTATTAATAATTTCAATAAGTATTAAACTACAAATCTATAATTTCAAAATATCAGTAGGTTAATGTCAAACCCATGGAATTTCAATTTTGGATTTACCTTTGATTTAGATGAACCTAATAATATAATATTCTTTTCCATTGTCCGAGAATAGAAGTTAAAATCATATTTTTTTCCAAACTGCTTTTCGGAGAAGCAAGAAGCAAATGCGACCACGCCACTTGAAATGAAGACAAACGCGTGCGACTTGTTTAAATTGTTGTTACATGTCATTTCATAATATATTGTATTGTATTATATTATATTGTATTGTTTGATAAGTTCAACGTTCGTTTGGATAGAATATGACGTTTGCCGTTGTTTTATGATGTCACGCATCATATACACTTGTAACATTACTATGAAAATATACGATATACGGAGTAAAATTATTTTATAAAAAAAGTGGGATAAAAAATAAAATATAATTATTTAATAATTAGGAAGGAGAAGATGACAGAAAAAAGTAAGGTAACGACACCACCACACCAAATCTGTAGTTTCATAAAATGACACTTTTTGTCGTTACGTAACGACGAATTTAACAGTACGATACAATAAAATTTAAGTAACAATCAAAGCAAATATTATATTTAAAGTAATAATAGAATACAATTTGAAATAATAGGTAACAACCATCCAAACAAGATGCAAGTCAAACTATAATTTTTACTCAGAGCTTTTTAACTTCAACTCAAACAGACATTAACCTTCAAGAGCGATTTTGTACAAGGCAAGACTTTAAAAGTCAATGAATTTAGGGTTGAAGATTGAAATTGTCATACTTGGTTAGATACTTCTATAAGTAAGTCCATGAAGCAAAATTCAAAAGACAAGAAATATGAAACTTCCTTGGAAAACCGCAATTAAACTAATAGTTAAGAGGAATTCTTGATAAGTATTAACAACTCCTCCACTCTTAGTTTACATGATATATTTCTTAATATTGAATCATTCAAAAAGTTATTATTCTATTACTAATAGATTTTTGAATTACAAAAAATAATATGTTTTAAAAATTAATTTTTGAGTATTATTTATTTTACTATTACTATAATCCTTAAAAGAAACAGATTAGTGACACGTGAAATGGGATTAAAAAATTATACAATATGCATAATCAGGTTTAGACACGATCATTTTCGGTATTAGACATGATTACGTCTAGACAATCATTTTTTTGTAGTACTAGTAGTAGCTAGTTTTATGCAGTACTATTTACACTAGAAACAGTTGAATTTATACGAGGTTTTAAGGAAACATGATATAATTTGGCGTAAATTAAAAAAATAGATAAATATTGGGATTGTCGATAAAAGAAATAAATGTAAACTAGACGAATCGAATAGCCTTGGCCCTCGAATTCGATCACCCTTGAACCAAGAGAAGTTTCAACTGATATAAGAACAGAGTAACAAGATAATAACAACTAGAAAAAGACGGTATATTACTTTATATTGTGTAAATGTGATGTGTTTTACAAATGATCAGACCCCTTTATATAGTGGGGGAGTCCTACTCTTGATATACAGTTCTAAATTAAGTAAGAAATCTCATGAATGACTAATTAATCGGCCTATCCTTGATACATGTCGAGATCTCCGCCGTGATCTATGCCCGATCGCGGATAATTCGTCCTATTATTCGGCCTCGATCTCGATTTTATTCGGTCCCGGGGGCTTGAGCTTTGACGATATAACCTCGCACCTCGGTTCGGTATGATTCAAGGTCGAACCTTAATCTATCGCATTCCCGTCTCGATTAGTCACGCAAGAGGTGGACCCGGTTTAATTTACCGTATACAAGTAGTAACTTCAATTACTTTAATTACACCAAACCCCAATCAAAGCTTGCATATATTATCTGTATATCTTCAGCAGTCTAAAAGATTACGGACAGACATATGGCTTCTGAAATCAGAAGTCAAAAATAAGAAAAGCTTCGCGCTTTGCTTTTGAATGTAGAGGTAACGGATCATTTGGGGTGTTTATACTTTATATAGCAATAAGATAAAATCAGTGTGTCTCTCAAGATTTCAACCCTCGTCACAATTCAAAATTATACCAAGCCACAATTCTTTCAGGCAACTACCATTTAACATAAACTAAATTCCAAAATGAATAAATATCAGTAATAATTCCTCGAATTGCTCACCAAATATGTATCTGGAGGATAAAATTATTGTTATATTTGTTTACCCTAAAATTAAGTAATAATTAAATTTGTACGTGATTTTAAAGATATGGTTTAATCCAACACGAACAATTAAAAATATCAAATAAATGAACTAGAAATGAAATAAACATTCAAATCAGTTGCAATATTATTATGGCTAAGCCTGCGCTTAGAATGCCCAATGACCTCGTCCTCGATTGGCCCCTTGGTTCAAGCCCAGTCGTGAATGAAGAACAGAACAAATGAGCAAAAACTTTAACAATAGCTAAAAGGCAGAAAATAAACTTGTATTGCTTTGATTTGCGTGTACACTGTTTGTTACTGAAGAAAAACTTCCCCTTTATATAGTATAGTTTCAACCTTAGTATAAGTCTAAAAAATATAAAAATCTTCCTTTCCCGGTAATCATTGATCCATAATCAACATCGAGCGAGATCTACACTGTGATATTCGGTTGAGCGCGAGTATCACGACCCTCTATCCGTCATACGTAACCGTTCGCCATGTCTCCCGAGGTCTTAAAACTCATTCTTGACCGAGGCGCGTTGCTTTATCATACCCGATGACGGGTACATTGTTTGCCCTTCCCGAATCTCGATACGAAGGGTCTCGTGCATCCATGCTCTCTTTCCATTTTCTCATCGCGAAATCGGCGCAGACATTATCCCCGATTTTACCCGTACACAATATTCTAAGTTGAGATTGTAGAATGCTTCTTCTCCCCGCGTTTCCCTACTCCATCTGAAATGAATTAATTGTTATACCATTTTAAAGAATCTTTATACCATTGAATTAGTTACATTTCAATTACAAATAATTTGTCTATATGTGAGCAGGCAAAAGGACATCAAAAGTACAGGATTTTCGGTCCACTGTACTGGGCTTTCGTCATCAATGGTTTGGCATTTAAAAAAAATTACTTCCTCTCATATACTCATAAGGTAATAACAAGGCAAGGTTGATTATAGTGGCCACGATATTAAACCATAACTGAAGAAGCATAAACATTATTGAAAAAGTTGGTTCCTCCCGTTTTAGAAATTCTTAACACACACGAGATTCTGATCTTTTTGTTGAATTGACCTTTCGAAACATTATTGAGTGTTGAACGTGCTCGTTTCGCAGCATTACCCCATTATCATTTGCCTTTACCACCAATAATTGAATTTAACTACCAAATAGGACTCGCACGATATGTAAGACATATTTGAATTATTAGTATCGTGACTAGAAAGGATTCTACCAAAAAAAATGTAAGATAAACACCAAGATATATGGTGCAAGCAATAAACTACCATATTGTGATCGTCACCTTACAGACAAATCCTCTTATCTAAAAACACACTGACTCTTTTTATTGCATTAATTCTTTTATTATGCATATATATCCATATCTTGATGTCAACAATTTTGTTTCATGCTCTAAACACAGCTTGTACAGTTGCTAAGTCATGGTGGCTGACGAGTTTAAATTAAGTTCTCCTCAACTACTATGCTAATTATCGACTGGTGAATGGTGGCGGTAATTGTAATCAAGAACAATTATGACCAACGTACATCACCAAAGTACGGTTATTATATGAAACTACTAATTAATCTTCTATTTGTAGGTCAAAAAACACAATACCTTACAAATTGAATTTTATTTCAAACCGTAATATAATGAAACGTATAGTAATAGTACGTTACAAGAATTCAAATACGAAACGTAACACAAGTAATTGAATTATATAAAGTTCAACGGACGACCTAAATGCAGTCTGATTTCCGATTAGATCAACAAAAACGTGAAAAAGAAATTAATAAAGAGAAACTATAGTTATAGCAGACAGGGAATTTAGCTAGGCGATGAAAACTATGGCAGGGGTATCCTGGTGGGAGGCTGGGAGCTATACAAGTAGACAAATAGCAATAGAACAATGCAGGAATTCTAGTGACAACCCCGAGGATATATGTTCATGTGATTGCTGCACAATTATATTCTTTTGCGCACTGATTAATTATCTTTGGATAAATATATATATATATATATACTTTATCATGTTAGCCTCATGAATTCCTTTCATCACCTGACATTTCTAACAAAAAATAGTCCATTTAATAGTAAATTATCTTTCACACTCATTAATTAGTATTAGCTCCTAAAACATAGGTTACTTTCTGCTGTGTTTAACAGTGAAATTTGCTCCTTCGCCGGCAGCCTATGTTTGTCCGTGACCAACAAACTCACCAGAAAGGGTCGTCCATTTCAACTCCGAGACAAAAGAACCCTCGCTGGACTTTGCTGACCTGTCACGCATATGGGTCCCACAAGTTCTGAAAAAGCAGACACAGTGACGTAATGTGGGACCACATGTTCCCTCTTCCATAGACCATAACTCCGACAAAAAAATATTACAAAGTCGATGCACGGCAATTGCATCGTCCAAGTCCATGCCTAGAATTACCGTAGATATTTTTATTAGTGTGGCTTCCACGTGTACATTCTTACGTGGATAGACATAGAAGCATAGGGCCTTCCTTTAACTATAAATAAGTTCCATTTACAGGTACCAAACCACACAATCGAAATTAACAATCTCTGAGAATTAAGTGCTTTATATCTTCTCTTCCACTTTCGGTACTCTCTATTCTCTTTTCCTATACATTATGGCTGTTGATTATGGTCTTTCATCTCCTCTTGGCCCTCCGGCATGCGAGAAAGATGCCATGGCTCTTCAGTTCATTGAAGAGATGACTAAGAATACTGGTTTAGTACAAGAGAAAGTGTTGGCTGAAATACTAAGCAGAAATGCCAATACTGAGTATCTCCAAAGATTCAAAGTTGGTGGTGCTACTGACCGTGACACGTTCAAGTCCAAGGTTCCCGTTGTCACGTACGAGGATCTTAAACCTGATATTGATCGTGTCGCTAATGGCGATCGTTCTCCAATCTTCTCGTCTCATCCTATTTCAGAGTTCCTCACCAGGTCAGATTTCCTTTTAAGACAAATAAATAACACCGTATCATAATGGTGCATATAATTATTGATCTTAGTATAGTACTAGTAATTTCTTTATTGTCTTTGATGTAAATTTCTTTTCTTACTGCTAATATGGAGTATTTAATATCATCTTGAAATGTTCTTTTGGTTTTATATATAGTTCGGGGACGTCTGCTGGAGAAAGAAAACTGATGCCCACAATTACAGATGAGCTAGAACGCAGACAGAAATTGTACAGTCTTCTCCAGCCCGTGATGAACCTGTAAGTGATCTACCCAAGGTTATTATTACTATCATGGCATCTTTATTTTATAAAATGTTTCTATATGTTATTTAGTCAGGTAATCCACAACCACTCTTAATTAACCCTCATGCATTAAACTTTTTTTTTGTTGCTGAAATTAACATTATCCTTTCTGTTTAACAGGTATGTGCCTGGTCTAGACAAGGGGAAGGGATTATACTTTCTGTTTATAAAGGCAGAAACGAAGACTCTTGGTGGCCTTGTTGCACGTCCAGTCCTGACCAGTTATTACAAGAGTGAACAATTCAAGACTAGGCCATACGACCCATCCAATGTCTACACCAGCCCTAACGAGGCTATCCTCTGCGTAGACTCTTTTCAAAGCATGTACACTCAAATGCTTTGTGGCCTTCTAATGAGAGAAGAAGTCCTCCGAGTTGGGGCTGTCTTTGCCTCTGGCCTACTTCGTGCCATCCGATTTCTTCAGCTCAATTGGCAGCAATTAGCTCATGATATTGCAGCTGGAACCCTAAACCCTAAAGTTTCAGACGTTTCTATCAGAAATTGTATGTCCAAAATACTCAAACCAAATCCTGAACTTGCTGAGTTTGTTACTAAAGAATGTGAAGGCGACAATTGGGAAGGAATCATTACTAGAATTTGGCCAAACACAAAGTACTTGGACGTCATAGTCACAGGTGCAATGGCTCAATATATCCCTACACTTGATTACTACAGTGGTGGCCTACCTAAGTCTTGTACAATGTATGCATCGTCCGAATGTTATTTTGGTCTCAATTTGAAACCAATGTGCAAGCCTTCTGAAGTTTGTTACACTATCATGCCAAATATGGGCTACTTTGAATTCATCCCACATGACCAAGCCAACCCGGTACAAATCTCTCGTGATTCACCCCCTCATCTCGTGGACCTGGCTGACGTAGAATTGGGAAAAGAATACGAGCTCGTGATCACAACTTATGCCGGATTATGTCGTTACCGAGTTGGTGACATACTCCAGGTTACTGGGTTTCACAACTCAGCACCTCAGTTCAAATTTGTTAGGAGAAAAAATGTGTTGTTGAGCATTGACTCGGATAAAACTGATGAGTCTGAATTGCAAAAGGCTACTGAAAATGCAACAGCACTTTTGCGCCCGTATGATACTAATTTGGTCGAGTACACGAGTTTTGCCGATACAAAGACAATTCCGGGACATTACGTGATTTACTGGGAATTACTAGTAAAGGACCCAACCAAACCACCGAGTGAAGAGGTTTTGAACCAGTGCTGTTTAGCTATGGAAGAATCATTGAACTCGGTGTACAGGCAGTGTCGCGTGGCGGACAATTCAATTGGACCACTAGAGATTAGAGTTGTGAAAAATGGAACATTTGAAGAGCTGATGGATTATGCAATTTCGAGGGGTGCATCAATTAATCAGTATAAAGCTCCGAGGTGTGTTAATTTTACTCCTATTGTGGAACTTCTTGATTCCAGGGTGGTATCTGTGCATTTCAGTCCAGCTGCTCCTCACTGGACCCCAGAACGACGACGTTAGATGATATCAAGTCAAGTAGTCTTAGTGTGGGTTAATAAACATGGCAAAAGCCAGAAAGATCCGGTTAGCTACTAACCAAACATGCTCGGACAGTGAACCAAAAAGAATATTTGCCTTAGGCTCTGTCCTCATCACTTTAATTTACCTTTTCTGAATCTCCTGTTGCTGTTACGTTGAACGTTCAAAGTTGATTATGGTCTTTGTTTAATTATGTAAAGAGTCTTTAGTATATGTAATTAAACTATGAATGCTTTGGTTTGTTTTGATTTGAATTATGCGACGGACGTGTTCCTTTTTTATTTATTTATGGCTTAGCAATAATTGTCCATGCATGAAAAAGACGTCGCAATATTTGTGTTTGCATCTTTCTTTGATATGCTTTCCTCTTTACGTGCATGGATATGTATGCACCTGATGTATATTCTAGATCTCTTCCTCTTAATTCTTTCCTCTTTATTTTCCCCCTTTTGTGACAAGAAAAAAATTATCAAGCTTCGCTAGTCTTTAATTTGCATATTGTCAGTCCAGATTGAAATTTCTTCTTAAATTAGATTGGAGGCTAGCTAGTGAAAGATGAGTTAATTTAATTGATGCTTAAATCATGTTCGCTTATATATATTCTAGGCTTTTGGCAGAACATCACGAAACATTTAGTTTATGGATGCCTCTGCTTGTATGAATTCCAGTACAATTTTATACTGGCAAGACTACGTCAGCACCACGCTGAGCGGTTTCACTTTTTGTATACGTACATGGTTGCACTATGATGCACTACAAATTCAATTATTTGGAATTTCCTCATTACTAGTCTATTATTTTTGCTTTTTGTTCATTTCTTTTCCCTTCAAAGGTAGTGAAATTCAGTCAAAAAGAGACAGCGGCCAGTAATAATGTTGAAATTTATGAATCAATTCAGAAATCGGAGATCTGAGCATTGTCGTTTGATGATTTTACTGCTTTAAGCAGATTTAATGGAGTAGTTTTTAACTTTTTAAAGTGGCTCGCATTATGTGTTTGTTTTATTTTTTGGCTCTAGCAATCATTAAGTTATTTGAAATCGCGTCATAAAGTGTTCTTCATGGATATATGCATGATTAAATAAGAAATTTGCACCTCAACAGCAGTTCACTATTTTTGGTACATTATATTAGTCTTCCGACTTTTCCCTATTCATGCTTGCCTTTAATAGTGCTATACCTTCCAAATTGACCACCTGAATTTTGTTGGTATCATGGGTTCAAAATCAGAAAATTTTGTAAAGTAAAAGAGACACAAAAATGCATAGGAAGAACAAAATTAAATCCGAACCCACAGAATTCAGTGTCGTTAAGGAACTTAATCCCTTCCTAGTATCCGAAATTTAGGATTATTTCCTCTCAGGATAGAACGGATTATCCACACTAGTGTAGCAATAAAGCGGAGCAAATCACACATGATGCTTATATTATATTTTGGAAAAACAATGCAAAGAAAATGGGACAATTAGTTGATGTGTTAGAGTCGATAGGCTTGAAATTGGAATGGTTAAATGAGAATTCTGTAACTTAGTCTTTAAAAGATAGCCTTATAATGGGAAAAGTCAAGTGAGAGTTGACTTATTGGGAAACGACCTTGGAATGCGGATTTCATGGCTCGCATAGCTTCGTGAGGTAATTTGGGACTTAGGAGCGTGTTCGGAATATTTTTGTGATGTCCGGTATAGAATTAGGCTTGAATTGGCGAAAATTAGTTTTTGGCGATTTCCGGTCGGCAGTGGAAAATAGGCTATCAAGGTCGGAATGGAATTAGAGGTGTCTAACGGGTGGGCCGGGCCGGGCTGGGTTGGGGTTTTGTTGAACCGGACGGGTAGGAGTACCGGGCCGGTTACGGGTTATAGTTAACGGGTTTAATGGGTACGGGTTAATCCGGGTAAAAACTTAACCGTATGGGTTAGGGGCTTAAGGGGCCGGGCCG